>JAJIBD010007693.1:0-12193 GCA_021461705.1 Cryptotis parvus | reverse complement strand
AAATTTAAGTCAAATTATTGCATTAACAACCTTTTTGGGAAGCAGATACTTTTCTAAACCCACCTAGGAGCATGCACCATTTAAATCTATAAATGCATAAATACCTGGCACTGTAGTTACTCTGACATAAATGTTTAAATATTTTAGAGGCAGACACCTTGCTGTAAAATTCTCAATCTGTCTCTTAAAAGTGTGAATAACTGAGCCAAGTTCTTTAAACTTGAGTGTATTTCAGTTTTTTTAATATGTGACTTTGTTTACACTTTCTCTGTGTGCTATAAAATTATTAGGAAAACCATACAAAAAATGTGTATGTCCTATAGATAGGTAATAATCTTTTCACAATTCTACTTTATATTTTGGAAAATATACAATATTAATTTCTGTTTATTTCAAAAAATGGAAACGATTAATCTACTTTAATATGGACTTGGGTTCAAAGTGATAGAACAGCTGGTAGGGCACTTGCCTTACAAATAACCCACCTGGGTTATATCCCCAGCATGTACCTGGAGCCTCAGCAAAAGTGATCCCTGAGCATAAAGCCAGAAGCACGCCCTGAGCACCACTGGATATTGCTCCAAAATCAAAATAAATGAAATTAAAATCGACTGGGAGAGATAGTATAGAGATAAAGGCGCTTGCTCTGTGTACGAACAATGCCAGTTGGTCTCCTGCAGTGCATATGGTATCCAAGTGCAACCTGGAGGATTCCGGCGTCGGAAAGCCCTGACTTCCGCCAGGTGTGTTCTCATCTCCCCCAACTCCCACCACATACACCCACAAAAGAGAGACAAAATGGACTTGGGATAGCTCAAATGGGTGGCTCCCTTGGTAGGCATATAGCATGTCACATGATTTCTTAACACATCTGGGTATTGTCCAGAATGCCTCATGTGGGCTTCCAGCTGAATACTGGGCTTACTAGATTAATGAACCAAACTGTCACACCTGTTCTGCCTAGCCAAGTCATCATCATAGTGAACTACAGGTATCCGAGCACTTCTGAAGTATTATAAAAAGAACTAATACTGGGTTGGAGAAATATTTCAGAAGAGAAGGCACTTACTTGCAAGCACTTCCACCTGGGTTCCGCCCCTAGCACAACATAGAGGTCCCTTGAGTCCCACGCGAGTGATCCTTGACCACTGAGTCAGTAATAAGTCCTGAACACTACTGGTTGTTTCCCCAAAAAAAGTAATTAATACTACCTAACTCCTTTAAAAATGTTTTGCTTTTTTTTAATAACTGCATGCATTGTCCCAATTTCCCTCCCATGGAAATTACCCCTCGAAGTAGGTAAGGCAAACATTATTATTTTCATTCTTCAGATGTTGAAGCTGGAGGCAAGGGAAAGCAATTTAATCAGCTTAACTTAGATTTCCCTAAACAACAATGACAACAACAAAATCAGCCTAGCAAGAAATTTCTACTCCCATACTCATTTTCTACTATCATAATTTTTCCAGGGTTAGATTCTTCAAGCAATTTTCTAAGTTCATAATTAACTTAGTTGCATGCACAATTTGGGTAGTTAAGTAATTTCTTGATCTGCACATGCAAATAATGCAGTCATTGTCACCTAAAAATAATGTCCTTTAAACATTTGGGCCCAATGGAGGACATATGGTCAGGAAAATCAAAATTCCTGTGGTTCCCAAAAAGGGTAACTATAAACAAAAACATCACCAGCCCTTCTCAGGTATTGAGAGAATCAGCTTACTTCAACTGAAAATAAAGCAACTGCTATCATTCTAACTTGAAACCTGCCTCTGTTCAAATACTTCCAGGTACTTATAAGCTATTTAGAATCGTGCAAAGTCTAAATACATATCAGCAATATTTGTGTGTAAAATATTGACATAAGAGAGGAGAATTTGGGGAAACTCAGGCAAATCACTTAATTCCTAAGCTTTCTAATAATGATCTCTAAAATGTTAGATGCAGGGTTTAAGAGAGCTAGTGTGTAAGTCACTTTCCTTGCCCAACTCCAATTCTATGCCCAGCACCACGGATAGTCCGATATGTACCTCTCAGAGTGACACTTGAACACAGGCACAGAAATAGCTCCTGTGCAATGCCGGGTATAGTCCTAATCACCCCCTCCCAAAATGTTAATAATAATGGCATCAACCTTATAGGATAAAAGAGGAATAAAATAGATAAATTATATAAATACTTTAGACTGAGAAAGTAAAAGCTTTGTCAGCCTGTACAAATAGAAACAGATTCTGACTGGCTTAAGTGTACATAATACTATCAAATATCCCAATAGCATATTTTCCCTTACACTGAATAGAAGTACAGACCAAAAAAGATTAATTCTTCCTGTATTATCTAGAGAAGATGTGGCTTCTATGTTGGTCATGCATCTAGTTTTTGATCTCATAATTAAGAGTAATGAACAAGGAAACTTGTAAGAATTTCAAGAAAGAAAAAGATAAATACTCAGTGTTAGAAATTGTGTTTATCATGAAAAATTAGGTGGACAGATACATGTATATAGATTATATGTAGATTATTTATATATAATCTATATAGTCTATATAGATTATAGATTACTATGCCAATGAATTTAGAAGAATTTTGGGCTGCTACAGTGTTTATAATTCTAACAAATTCTAATAAATTAATAGACTTGCTACAGATATAAGATCAGTTTTGTAGAAGGGCTAAATATAAAGCATGACTCAAAAATCTAGACAGTGAAATGTATATAAGACTGGAGTTTGCCTTGCACATGACCAAGTCAGGTTCAATCTCCAGCACTACATATGGTCCCCAGAGCCCTTTCAGGAGTGATCTCTGAGCACAGAGTCAGAAGTAAACTCTAGCACCACCACCACCACTACAACAACAACAACAACAAAATGTTACTGTGCAGTATTTGTTAAAAAATAAAGTCACATGTTATCAGAAAACATTTTCATTAAAACTGTGAATTGCTTGCTTGGTGATGATATTTTTGTTATTGTTTAGTTGATTAGCTTTCAATAATGTAAAACATGAATTGAGGGACAGGCTGGAAGTTTCAGAAGAAGTTATTCTATTTTTTATTTATTATATATTCAGCAGCAACCTTTCCCTCAAAGTGTTGCAGGTTTTGCTGCAGTGCCCAGCTGCGTCTGCAGGTGGCAGATAGGAGACAGGCTTGTCTACACCCAGGGCTCTGCCCCGTGGGCCCTGGATGGTTGATGGTCTGACAGAGAAAAAAAAACTGGGCCCCTGGGATGAACCCAGAGCCATTGGCGAGCCTGGCAAGCTACCCGTGGTGTATTCGATATGCCAAAAACAGTAACAATAATTTACTTCATTCCCAATGAATGGAGAAGTTACTGGCGCCCGCTCAAGCAAATCCGATGAACAACAGGGAAGACAAGCTACAAGTGATATATTCAGAAGAAGTGTCACACTCCACTTTGTTTGAACGTATGCATATGTGTACACACACACACACACACACAGAAAAGTTAACATGATAATGTGTGGCCTCTTCTTTCTAGCATTCTCTTTTAACTTAAAAAATGGAAAAGGAGTGGCATTCAAGACAGGGAGACATTGTTCTAACCTTGTCTCATCTCCATATGAGTATATACATGGATATGGCTATACCTAGCTCCTTAAGCTCTTTAGATTAGAGAGATCTCAAACATTTTCATATTCCTACAGTATCGCCAAGACCCAGTTTCTGTCTGTCTCTCAGATAAATCCAGATGCTACATGTGGTGACAGGGTTGTAGAAATAGCTTTAGCCTATCTATCCTGACTCAAACAGTGGGGAAAGGCAATTTTTCCATTTTGCAACTTCCCATAAAAATAACTATTTTATTTAACTGATTCTGATTGGCCCACATGTCACAGGAATGATCAGGATATTACAAAGTACTGATTCTCTTAGAACACATAAGCTAAATTTGGGAGGAAGGATGGAAGCCCAGGGGGATTAGCATATGCTTTTCTAAAACTTCAAGACATACACACTAGTCACTGGAACAATAGACACCCAGGACAAAGATTTTCATAGAAATGAATCTAGGTAGGAGTAGGGCAGGAAACAGGAAGACAGCTTTAAACATGTCTTCCAGGTTGATTGAGCCAACATTTTTACCTTCATTTCTACCACATACACAGAGGAGAATCTGTTGTTGTCTAATATTGCTTTCTATCAGGGGTCTCTAGACTATATACTTCCATGGAGAAGTTGTACTATTCCTTGAAACAGGCAAGTCAAAGGTCTGAGATCATATCCTGTTGCAGGGCTCCTCTAAGAGCCTCTGCATCTGCTCTGAATTGCCGCCTGCAAATCACTTCATAGATAAGGGGTTAGTCTAAATGTGGCAGTTTATCTGACCATGTATTCTGTACTAGCTGGTATAAATATTCTCCCATGCTACCACAATCATCATGGGACTAGCTAGATCTTACCAGCATATTTGCCTGGCCACGTTGGATCCCTAAATAATTAGACCAGAGAGAAATGCTGTTTGCCTCCAAGCAAGCAAGTATGGCTCCCTGATAACTCAAAGACAAGTAAAATACAAAACTACCGTGAAGTAGACGAGACTTGTGAAGGCTTGGAGAAATATTTAACTGGTACTAGTATTAGACTTTGGTACAAGACAAGCCATCTCGGAAACCCCCTTCTCTACCCCCTTCTCTACCCCCTTCTCTACCCTATAAAGGCTTTTCCAGGCAGATCTTGGCTCAAGACATTAGCATATAAAAGGGCCTAGGTGAGGTGTTGGGCTAAAATTACCTGAGGGCATTTGACCTTCCCTGCTTTCCATAATAGTGGGAGGGAGGTCTGAGTTGCAGGGGTATAAAACTAGCCTGCTTCCTCTCTCACGCTCTCTTTTTTGGGCTCTCTCTCTTTGTGAGCTGCCACCCTTCTTGGGAGTCTTGTCTTTGACTCCTCTTTACAGGGCCTTTACGTGGTGGCCGCCATTTTGGCCTACACGTGGCTGGGGTTCTAGCCAGGAATCCTAAGCACAAGGTTTTCCTATTGTGTATTTGTATGCCTGAAGCTGTGATAAGTAAAGCCTTTTTAAAACTGTATCTGATTCCTGAGTCTTCATCCATTCCCGGCCAGCTTTGGAGGTAGAAGGGAACTCGCTTCCCGGCACTGTTGGGGACCACGGCAGCGTCCTTGACAATATCCCACTCATGTCACTGGAAGGCAGGATGTCTTTTCAAAATTTCCTGAACTTTACACAGTAGGAGAATCAGCAGTAAATATAGAAATATCCTGAGGTAATGGTAAGGATAGGCGGTATAAATGTGTATATCTAATAAAAATAGTCTAATATATATCATGGTTACTTGTAGGGGAACGCCAGTTGGAAAACGGTTGAGGCATGATCCTGAATAGAGCCTGAGACTATCAATAGGGGGTCTGGGAGAGCATCAGAGCAGCTTCAAGATGGAGAAAGTAGCGGCCCCTGGTGTCTGGGCTGTAAGGTCAGCACCTGGGCCATGGGGCCCCTGATGCCTGGGTTGGATAGCCAGCACCAGGGGGAGCAGCTGTTCCTTGAGCCTGGGCCCAAGGGCCAGCAACAGAGCCACAAGGCAGCAGGGCAACAGGGTAACAGAAACAAAGAGCAGAGAAACAAAGAAATATATTAGGGACATAGAGTAACAGAGAAACAGAGGCAACAGGCCAAAACAGTTAAACAAGGAAAGAATTAGGGACTTAGAGAAATAAAAAGGAAAGACCCCTGAAGAGAAAAGCCCTGAACAGAAAGGACCTAAGAATGGAGGTCCTGAAAAGAGGACCTGAAAGGTGATGCCCTGAACAAAGATGTCCGAAGAGATGGTCCTTGATGCGGGGACCTGCACAGAAGACTGGAGGAGATGAAGGAGAACCTGCTGGGAGAGAGCCGAGGTCCCGGGAAAGAGATTCCTGCAGCAAGCTATGAGGTGAAATAAAAAGTAACAAGTAATCGAAGACTTATTAAAAGTAACCTTCAGGAACCTCTGGCCTTGTTCTTTCTTCCATCAACAGGTCTGGGAGAATGGTGTCTGCCCGGGGACACAGGCCAGGTGCTCTCACCTGAGACATAGCTAGGACCCACCATCTGCTGCTATGGTCACGCCGACCCCCAAGTACTGTTAGAGCCTTGGAATCCACAGGGGTTCCCTTGAGCCTTGGGCCTTGGGACCCTTCTGAGGGGGAGCAACAATCCCCCTCTCCTCTCCTTTTATTTAAAATCCCTAACAGATACTCAATAAAAGATCTTTATTATTCTACATAGTTTTGTCTGATCTTAGGATATGTGTCTTGGGGCTTTCTCTGCTGACCCAATACCATATCCATTGATCTAAGTGGTCTTGACCCAAGACCACATCCATTTTTCAAAGTGGCCCTCACTGAGTATTCACAATGTGGAAGAAGTCAGCAATACAAAGAACTAGAGGCACAGCATAGTAATGTGTGAATTACTAAATAGGATATGAAAGATTAAGATGGACCAGAACAAGTTTTTTTTTTCTGTTGAAATATTTCCCTAAAGTATGAAAAGGGAGCTGAGGGTGGAGTTCTGTGGCAGAGTCTTTCTTTGCATGTATAAGGCTCCAGTTTCAATGTCTAGCACCATAAATAACTAAATCAATTCTAAACAAAGTGCTAAAACACCCAAGAGAAAGTCAGAGTAAGAATCAAATTCAACTATATGAAGTAAAAGCTCTGTAGGGAAGTTGGTTAGCTAAAATTGAACCGTTCCTTACTGATCGGCAAATGACCAGCTGCAACAGGTCAGCTGGAAAACGTTTGCTATTTGACCTCATCAGTAACCACCTCCCAATAGGTCACCACTGCTTAATGAGACAAGGGAGTTTTCAAGTGTAATCTCCACTCAGCGGGCCTTGGGTCAAACTGAATCTGACTAACCTGCAGCTTGTGTTTACACAGCTTCCAACAGTTCAAAAAGCCAAGGGAAGATCAGAAGCTTATCTTCCTGCCAAAGGGGCTGGGTGGGGGGTGGTGTGGGGGAGGGAGGAATTTGACAGAAGGGTGTAATCATCCGCATTGGAGGAAGAGGGGAAGACCTACTCATCTATTTTTAAGCATGTTCGAACAAGATGTTACATTTCTAGAAACTTGGATGAAGAAAATGGTGGGCAGATGCCATTCTTGTGGTTTAATTAAGAAGGAAAGTAAAGATCTAAGGTAAGTTAGGTCCAAGTCGCTTGGCTGGGCCTCCTCTCTGCAGAAGCAGAGGTAGGGGAGGCTGGTGAGAGGATGAGCGTGGTGGGATGTGCCGGCCAGCACGTGGCAGCTGTTCACTGCGAATCTTATTCTAGCTCACGGCCATGTGTTTCAACCCTTTTGGAAAATTACCTCCAAATAACAGATCACGAAAGAGCAACTCCGACAAGCCCTATAATTTAGTCCTAAGAGGAAATTCTTTATTCATCAAGTGTACAGGAGACTAAATTAGTTCTAGACCCCCTGTGGGCCCTGGTTGGTAATTTTATTTGAGGGTAAACCCTACCTTGGGGAAGAGTCCAGCCAGAAGGGAGGGCAGCCAAGACGGGCCTGATGCCCAGCTGGGTCAGACCACATGCTGTGCCACATATTGGATACAATTCCTCAGAAATATCTCTGCGCCTCAGTCCCTGTAACTAATATTTTTCCCCCAGATCCACACTTCGGAGGCGCCGGTGGAGAGTAAGTGAATCTACTTCAGCTCAGCCTGAGATTGTAGGGAGCTTTCTGATTTTATTTATTTTTTTGGTCAAGAGGAAAACTAAATTGACCAGCAGGATGAAAGTGATAATTGACATTTAAAGTAAGCTCAACTTTTCATTCTAAATCACAATGTCAAGATTGACAATAATTACAAACTAACAAAATATGCTTAATGGTACCCCAAAAAGATTTCCTTTTTATTACTTGTTGATTTCGCTTTGATTTTCTTCTGTTCTTTGAAAGAGGTCACAGTATAGATCATTTCCTCTCTTTGTGTTCTCTCAAACAAACCAAAACAAAAGGAAAACACCTAGGGTATTTAGACAATATATATCTTTCAGAGGCTATTTCTTTCTTTTCACCCAATTCTTACTTATGGACTTTTTTTTTTAATTGAGAGGTAGTCGAATTCCTCCTCAGCTGAACTAAACTCAAGAAGCCTATAAATAAGTCAGACGTTTTCTTTGTGCATAATCAACAGGTTGCCTAAAACGAGATACTTTTTTACATTGCCTGCATTTTAAGAATGATGCTGCTAAATTTGGGCTACATTCTGAAGTTACAAATCCTATTCCTCTTCTTAAAAATTGAATTTGCTGTCTCCGTCTAAGAATCAAAATAAAGGAACAAACTTTTCCTTTTTGTTTTATTTCCATTAAATTTGAAAACATAGCATCATTTGTGTTTGCAAGATTTCTTTCAGTCTAGATTTTTAGAATCAGCCATCTGTCACTCAGCTCACTTTTGGGTAGTTGTGCAATCTTGCAGGCATTCCAAGTTGGAAAAGATGGTTTGCTAACTTGGGAAACAAATAATTCTGCAGAAATAGAACATATATACTTTCACAAATAATAAAATAATTAAAAAAGTAAAATTAGAACTAAGGTATTACATTTTATATGCACACACTAAATTCAAATAAGAACATACAAATTATGGGGCCAGAGCAATAGAACAGATGGTAGGGCATTTGCCTTGCACATGGCATTACTGGGTTGGATCCCTGGCATCCCATACAATCCCCGAGTACAGCCACAAGTAATTATTCCTGCGTGCAGAGGCAGGGTAAGCCCTGGGCATCTCTAGGTATGACCCAAAAAGAAAAGAAAAATAGAGCTGGTTGATTTGGTACAGTTTTGTCAACCTATTTATACTTTATTTTCTGTTCTCAGGTGCCCATAAAAACTGATCTCTGAATTTGAAATTCGAACTACAAGATACTCTGGGCGGGGAGGGCGGGGCTCTCACCAAAAAGTTCACTGAGCAAATAATTCCTTAAAATGACAGAAAATCATGTATTGACAATTTGGTAGGCTAATAAAAGAGTGTGATTCAAAGAAACTTTTAATCATGGGACTTATATCAAAGGAGATATTCCTATAAAGAAAGGTCTATATTCTTAATTTCAATTTTTTAAATTATTTTTTATTACACCACTGGGAGACATACAATTACAAAGGTGTTCATAATTGGTTCTTGTTAATACAGTATTCCAGCACCCATCCCTCCACCAGTGCCCCATTTCCACCACCAATGTACCACAACCCCTCCCACCCACCCCCAGGCTGCCTCAACAGCAGGTAGCCCCTGTTTCCTCTCTTTCTCTCCCCTGTCTCTTTCTCTCTGTCTCTACATCTCTCTACCTCTTCTTTTACACATTGTGGCTAGCCCTGCAGATAGTTTATCATTTAAGTCTCTTTGTGTATATTCAATGGTGAGTTTTTAGTCTGCCATTACTATTTCCCCACACTTAGTAAAACACTGGTATCTATTTATATCCTATTAATGAATGCAGTCATTCTATATCTGTCCTTTTCCTTCTGACTAATTTCACTCAGCATGATAGTCTCCATGTCCATCCATTTGCAGGTAAATTTTATAATTTCATCTTTTCTGACAGCAGCATAGTATTCCATAGTGTAGATATACCGCAGTTTCTTTAACAAGTCCTCTGTTCTCGGGCATTTAGGTTGTTTCCAGATTCTAGCTATAGTGAATAGCACAGAGATGAGGTAAAGAAGTACAGATAGTGTTTCTGCTATGTGTTTTTCGGTCTCTCATGAATATTCCCAGGAGTGCTATTGCTGGATCAAATGGGAGCTCAATATCAAGTTTTTGGAGGAATGCCCATATTGTTTTCCAAAAGGGCTGGAACAGTCGGCACTCCCACCAACAGTGGATGTGAGTCCCTTTTTCCCCACATTCACGCCAGCACCGGTTGTTCTTGGTGTTTTGGATGTGTGCCAGTCTCTGTGGGGGTGAGATGGTACCTCATTGTTGTTTTGATTTGCATCTCCCTGATGATTAAAGATGAAGAGCACTTTTCCATATGCCTTTTGGCCATTCGAATTTCTTCTTTTTTGGAAGATTCTGTTCATTTCTTCTCCCCATTTTTTTGATGGGGTTGGCTGTTTTTTTTCTTGTGAAGTGCTACCAGTGCCTGATATATCCTGGATATTAACCCCTTGTCAGATGGGTATTGGGTGAATATCCTTTCCCACTCTGTGGATAGTCTTTGTATCTTGGTCACCATTTCTTTTGAGGTGCAGAAGCTTTTCAATTTTATATAATCCCATTTGTTTATCTTTGCTTCCATTTGCTTGGTCAGTGGTGTATCGTCTTTAAAGATACTTTTCAGTTTCGATGTCGTAGAGCGTTTCTCCTATGTTTTCTTCGATGTACCTTATAGATTCATGTCTGATGTTGAGCTCTATAATCCACTTTGATCTGACTTTTTGTGCATGGCGTTAGAAGGAGGTCTAAGTTCATTTTTTACATGTGGCTGCCCAGTTTTCCCAGCACCATTTGTTGAAGAGGCTTTCTTTGCTCCACTTAATATTTTTTGCTCCTTTATCGAAGATTAAGGGGGTTGTATATTTGAGAGTGTGTTTCAGGATATTCAGTTCTATTCCATAGGTCTATGAGTCTGTCTCTAGACCAATACCACACTGTCATAATTACAACTGCTCTGTAGTAGAGCTTGAGGTTGGAGAAAGTGATACCTACCATCTTCTTTTCCCCCAAGGATTGCTTTTGCTATTCGTGGGGGGTTTATTATTCCATACAAATTTCAGGAGTGTTTGTTCAATTTCTTTGAAGAACATCATGGGTATCTTTATAGGGACAGCATTGAATCTGTATAGAGCTCTAGGGAGTATTACCATTTTGAAAATGTTAATCCTTCCAATCCATTAGCAGGGAATGTGTCTCCATTTCCTCAGGTCCTCTTTTATTTCCTGAAATAATGTTTTATAGTTTTCTTTGTAGAGATCCTTTACATTCTTTGTCAAACTGATTCCTAGGTATTTGATTTTCTGCGGTGCAATTGTGAATGGGTTAGTTTCTTTAATGTCCCTTTCTTCTCTTTCGCTGTTTGCATATAGGAAGGCCATTGAATTTTGGGTATTGATTTTGTACCCTGACACTCTACTATAGGAACATATTATTTCTAGGAGCCTCTTGGTAGAGAGTTTTGGGTTTTCCGGGTATAATATCATGTCATCTGCAAATAGTGACAACTTGGCTTCTTCCCTTCCTATCTGGATGCCCTTAATGTCTTTTTCTTCCCCGATTGCTATGGCAAGTACTTTCAGTACTATATTGAATAGAAGTGGTGAGAGCGGGTAACCTTGTCTTGTCCCTGATTTTAAGGGAAGGCTTTCAGTTTTTCCCCATTGAGAATGATGCTCGCTGTGGGCTTGTAGTAGATGGCCTGGATTTTATTGAGGAAGTTTTCCTTCAATCTCCATTTTATGGAGAGCTTTATCATGAACGGATGTTGAATCTTGTCAAATGGCGTCTCTGTGTCTATTGACATGATCATATGGTTTTTATTTTTTCTTTTGTTGATATGATGTGTTATGTTGATTGACTTGCGGATGTTGAACCATCCTTGCATTCCCAGGATGAATCCACCTTTGTCATGGTGTATAATCTTTTTGATGACACTTTGGATTCTATTTGCTAGTATTTTGTTGAAGATCTTAGCATCTGTGTTCATCCGGGAGATTGGTCTGTAGTTTTCCTTTTTTTGTGACATCTCTGTCTGCTTTGGGTATCAGGGTGATAAGTGCCTCGTAAAAGCTATTTGGAAGTGTTTCTGTTTCTTCAATTTGCCGGAAGAGCTTGAGAAGAATTGGGAGTAGGTCCTCTTTAAAGGTTTGGTAGAATTCACTGGTGAATCCATCTGGACCTGGGCTTTTGTATTTGGGGAGACTTTTTGATTACCAATTCCATCTCCTTGATGGAGATAGGTTTGTTGAGGGTATTCCAATCTTCTTGTTGCAGACTAGGGAGGCTATAGGAATTCAGGAATTTGTCCATTTCTTCTAAGGTTCTCTTGTTTCATGGCATACAGGCTCTCATAGTAATCTCTGATGGTCTTTTAAATTTCTGTGGTTTCTGTTGTGATGTCACCGTTTTCATTTCTGATTCTATTTATTTTGGTTCTCTCTTTTCCTTTTCTTTACAAATCTTGCAAGTGTTTGTCAATATTCCTATAAAGAA
>JAJIBD010007692.1:0-107973 GCA_021461705.1 Cryptotis parvus | reverse complement strand
CCCGGCATCCCATATGGTCCCCTGAGCACCGTCTGGAGTAATTCCTGAGTGTGGAGCCGGAGAAACCTCTGAGCTTTGCCAGGTATAACCCAAAATAAAGAAAAAAAGAGAGAGAAAGAAATCTGGATCTCCACTGAGTTCAGACACATGAACTAGTACTGGAGGAGTAATGTTCTCCATCATTGCTATCCCCCACAGAGACCTGCAAGGTAGTTTCAGTAATAACAACATCTGAATTTTGAACTCCCAGCCCAAAAGACAGGATTTGTGTTTTCAACTGCTGTGCTTCACAGCTACCTTTTTATATCAATTATGTGATTAACAATCTTATATTAGATAACAGTTGTTAATATTAAATTTCATCTCACTTAAATAACTGGTTTAGAGGCTAGGGAGGTTGTGCAGGAGCAGAACACTTTTCTTGTATGCAGCCACAGTGTATGGTACGTACCAGAAGCAAAACCAGAGGTCACACTCAGGAGCAGTCAGGAATAGTTCCTGAGCAAGAGCTAGGTGTGGCCCCAAACCAACACCACCACACTCCCATAATAAGGAAAATGATAGAACTGATTGTATTTTCCAATCAGATTCCAACAGAAATTATCTTTTTCTTTTTTTCTTTTTTTTTGGCCAGATCTAGCTGGAGCTTACTGGCTCTGCACTCAGGGAATCACTCCTGGCTGTGCATGAGGGACTTTAAGCCTTGTGGGACCATATACTTGGCAATGCTCAATCAACCATATCATGGGCCAAGGAACAAACCTGGGTTGGCCACTTGCAAGGAAGTACCCCACCTAATATTTCTTTGGTTTAATTTCATGAGAGAAGGATTCATAAAATACAGTGAATATTTGAAAATAGCTCATTTTACTGCTGGATTATCTCTAGCTTTACTGTAGAAATAAATGAATGTCCCACTTAAAAAAATAAAAGTTGTTAACTGACTTTTGAAACTCAAAAGTAGCTAATAGTCAACTATTAAGATGTGCTTATAATTTACTGTACCTAAGACATTAATAAACTTGGATCCCAAGTTCTTTACCTAACTTGGCAAATTTGAAGATGTAGAGCACTGGTTAGCTGGATCATGTGCCAAAAACAATGACATTTCTGTTTTCAATTTCAGTGCTAGAAAGAAAACAGTGTCTGTTTTTAACATGGAAAAAACTATTTGTCAGTGTAGGTAGCTAGGATAATGAAACTAGTTTATGGACACAAACTTCTTGGCACAAAATCAAAGTACATCTCTTGCTTAGATATTTTCTTACAGAAACACAACGATACTCTGCTCTATTGTTGAGATCAGAAAAAATAAGGAAAACCCTCCTCAGATTCTCAGGTAAGACAAATGGCAAAATAAGTCCATAAATGTACTGGTGTAGTGGCATATCTAGAGTAAAAATTTTCCAAGTGCCTGACTTCTGATAATCAAAATGTGATTTTACAGATCTATACATATTAAAAAATATTCTGCACAATATTTTTATTAAAGGCTTTTTAAAACATAAGAAGATCTAAAAGAAACTAAAGAGAAGAAATAGACCTATGAAAGAGAATCACATGCACATAAGAAAGGTGCACCTTGCACAAACACCCAATCCAAGGCAGAATCCAGCCCAAGGCAGAGCCCAGCCCAAGATGTGACAAGTTGTGTGTCCTGCTGCATCTGCAAGAGATTCTTATTCATACCCTGGCCAGTACATGGAGTAGGGAATCTTTCTATTTCATACAAGACACCTATAAATTTCCCAGTCCTGTGGAAGAGGGAAGATTCAAAGGCAAATTCAAGGCTGACAACACAACAGGTGTATGTGTGGGGGTAGAGGGAATTAGGATGACATCTACTTTCCGACTTATTCACTTTCAGCAAGTATTAAAAAAATTAGTTGGCAGGGGCTGAAGCAATAGTCCAGCAGAGAGGGCATTTGCCCTGCACGCAGCTGACGAGGGTTCGATCCCCAGCATCCCATATGGTCCCCCCAGCAATGCCAGTAGTAATTCCTAAGCGAAGAGCCAGGAGTAATCCCTGAGCATTGCCAGGTGTGATCCAAAAAGCAAAAAATAAACAACAAATTAGTTGGGCAGAATGGAATATTGGAAGTAGGTAAAGGGACATACATGACGTGATAACCCTTCAGTGTGAGTATTGTAAACAACAATGCACAAAAGGGGGAAGAGAGAGAGAGAGAAAGAGAGAGAGAGAGAGAGGAGGAGGAGGGAGAGAGAGAAGTGCCTGTCATAGAGTCAAGTTGTGTATATGTGTGGGGAACTGGGGAAAATGGTGGTGGTAAATGTGCACTGGTGGAGGGATGAGTGTTGGAACACTGTATGACTAAAACCCAACCACAAACAGTTTTGTAATGGTCTATCTCACAGTGATTTAATTAAGAATTCTGGAAATGAAAACATAATTATTTGGGCTGGAGAGATAATTTAAAAGGTTAGTGTGCATGAGGAAGAGCTGAATTCAATCCCTAGTATCACATGACTGCCTGAACAACTTAGCATTGACCCCTAAGCACTGTCAAGAGCAAACCAACCTCCATCTGACACTCTCCACAAAAGTTAGTTGGAGGGCCGGAGCGATAGCCAAGCAGGTAGGGCATTTGCCTTGCACACGGCCAGTGGGTTCGATCCCGGCATCCCATATGGTCCCCGAGCACCGCCAGGAGTAATTCCTGAGTGCAGAGTCAGGAGAAACCCCTGAGTATTGCTGGGTGTGACCCAAAAAGCAAAAAAAAAAAAAAAAAAAAAAAAGTTAGTTGGAAAACATGTTTGAAGTGTGCATAGCTCATATAGGGAGATGACCAGAAGGTCAACTCAATGAGTAAGACACTGCGTTAAAAAGCCTAGAGGGTCAAGAATGTGGTTCAACAGCAAAGTACAGGTCTTGCACGCATGAAACCTGGGTTTGTGCCAGGCGGGGGCAGGGAGGAGTGACTATATTAAATCTCATTGTATAGGTTGAAAAAAAAAAACTAAACTAAAAACTAAGGTTCGGAGAGAACTTTTTTTACCATTTGTGTACTCCATCTCTCAGCAACTTCCATCTTATTTATACTTGACGTTCTCAGACATTAATGTACATCATAATCATCGGGAATGAGTGATGAAACAAATGGCTGAGCACACTGTTTCAAGGTGAAGTGACCTGAGGTAAGGCCAAAGAAGTTGTAATGCCAACAAGACTCTATGTGGCATTGATGTTATTTCTTAGGGAATTTTTTATTTTGAGAAACAATTGTTTCTGAAAGACTTCAAAGTCAAAAAACAACACTAGTAAAGAGGAGGTGATCCAAACCAGAAAGACAGTACAGCAAGTAGGGTGGTTGGTTGCCTTGTCCTTAGCAGACCTGGATTTGACCCAGACACCCCTTATAGTGCCCTCAGCCCTGTCCTGGAGCACAGAGTCAGGAGTAAGCCCTGAGAACCACCAGATGTGGGCAGAGGGTGGTGGTGAGGTGAGGGGTGAGGAGGTGCTTAATGCTCTGCTGAAAAGGCAAAGGGTTTAATATTAAATCCAAAATTTCCGTTCACATTAAAAGGCTATTGTTAACACTAAACAAACTATACTATTAATGCTCATAGCATAGTATTAAGTTTAATAAATACACTTGGAATGACAAGTTGACTTCGTGCCTTTCATATTTAATATGTAATCCCACCACCAGTGCACACTTCCCAACATCATTTTCCCCCAGTTCCCCACACATACACACAACCTGCCTCTATGATAGGCACTCCTCCCTCTCTCTCCCTCTCTTTCTCTCCCCCTCCTCTGCCTCCCTTTTGTGAATTGCTATTTACAATACAGACACTGAAGAGTTATCATGTATGTCCCTTTACCTGCTTTCAATACTCAGTTCTGCGCAACTAATTTTTTAATACTTGCTGAAAGTGTTTCGTGGTTGATAAAACCATGAAAAACTTAAGTTTTTTTTCAAAAGAAACTAATGAACACATGCTAAACTCCAAGATAAAGCATTTTAACACCTTTCATCAACTGGAAACTCCTGCAACTCAAGGCATAGGGAAAACATTCATAACCATGGCATAATGCAACCGCAGGCTTTTAGTGAAGTACATTTATTTCTAGTCATGTCACTTACTGGGATTCAAAAAGCAGTTAGCAGTACTCAGAAATTTGTTTAATTACTTTGCATTGAGGTGATGCAGAGAGCACGGGGCTTACACATGGCTGACCTCCGCTCAATCTTTTAGCACCACAAAACAGTCCCCTAAGCACAGCAAATAGGACTATTATCTAAAACAGCTGTACATAGCCCAAGTCTCCACTTCCACCCCCCCCATAAAAATAAGTCTTTTTAAAAAACAGAAAATGAAACAGCTAACAATCAGAAAATGGAACAGTGTGCTAACAACCAGAAAAATGGAACAGTGTGCTAACCATCAGAAAATGGAACAGTGTGCTAACAAACAGAAAATGGAACAGTGTGTTAAAAATCAGAAAATGGAACAGTGTGCTAACAATCAGAAAATGAACAGTGTGCTAACAATTGTCGAGGGTACTAATGCCAACCTAGAACTGAGCATTAAATAGAGGCAAAAAGATACACATGACAACCCTTTAATGTATGTTCTGTAATCCATAGTCTGGAAGGGAAGGAAAAGAGAAAGAGAAAGAAAGGGAAAGAAATAAAGAACCTGCCATGGAGGAGGGCTGGGAGAGAGGGAGGGAACCGGGGACGCTGGTGGTGGGAGATGGGCACTGGTGGCGGGATGGGTGCTGGAACACTGTATGACCAAAACCCAAATATGAACTTTTTAATTGTATATCTTTGTAATTGTAAAACTAAAAAATTAAAAAAAAAAAACCTTGTGTGTAGGCGGCAGAGATAATACAGCAGATAATGCACTTGCCTTTCATGCAGCTGATTCCAGCTCAATTCCCAGCATCCCATATGGTCCCCTTAATCCCACCAGACGTGATCCCTGAGTGAACAGTGCAAATGTGTAAAGACTAAACTAGGAAAACTACAAGACGCATGTACTCAAAAAGACAAATTCCAAAGACAGACAGAATATTGAAAACAGCAAGATCAATAAAGGAACTCACATACAAAAAAAAAGCCCATTAAGATGTACAACAGATCTATCAAAGGAGACCCTAAGAGCCAGAAGAGAATGATGGATATAGCACAAAAAAATTAAACAAAATGAACATCTTACCAAGAATACTCTATCCAAGTAGGTTATCATTCAGATCTGAAGAAATGGTACATAGTTTCATGGACTGGCAACAGCTTAGGGATTCATATACTTGGAACCAGGTTTGTAATAAGTGTTAGAAGAACTTTTTACTTTATTTTATTTATTTATTTATTTATTTATTTTTTTGCTTTTTTGGGTCACACCCAGCAATGCTCAGGGGTTTCTCCTGGCTCTACACTCAGGAATCACTCCTGGCGGTGCTCGGGGGACCATATGGGATGCCGGGATCGAACCCGGGCCAGCATGGGCCGGCTGCATGCAAGGCAAACGCCCTACCCGCTGGGCTATCGCTCCGGCCCCTAGAAGAACTTTTTAAAGAACAGAAAACTTCCCACTGGGTATGGCACTAACTCTGGTGCATACAGTAGAGCACTACTAGATTAAGAAAGGTATAGGTTTACTCCTTTTGCTAAGGGATTTTTTTATATTTTTAATAATGAATCAACATCTAACTTATACTGTTTTATGTCTTATCAGTTTTATTTAGTACATCTGGAGTTCTTTAAAAAATTTTTGGTCACACCTGGTGATGCTGAGGGAACCAAATGGGATGGTGGGTGCTGAACCTGGGCCAGGCACTTGCAAAGACAAGTGCCCTGGCCATTTTACTCTCCAGCTCCACAACCAGAGATTTTTAATTGCAATCTTTTCCTTATTTACACAGACACTTAAGCTCTGTGATATAATCTTCTCTGATATAAAACCACTATTTCATTTTTTAGGATGAAACACTTTGTACTATTATAGGCGTGCATACGTTCCCATTTAAATTTTCTTAATTCACTTTACTCTTAATAAATTTTAATTTATACATTCTGCCTATTTCATGGAAACTATACAATGCACAGAATTTTGTTTTTGAGCCACACCAAGCAGTGCTCGGGCTTACTCCTGGTGGGGATGGGGTGCAGGGATCAAACCCAGATTAGGTACATGCAAGACAAGCACTCCACTGTACTACTGCTTCAGGCCCCCAATTTTCTTTTTCAAAAAAGTTTTATCTAGGAAGGTATGATACTGGAATAAGGTAATATTCCAGTACAAAATAAAATTTAACACAATATATATTTTAGATGCCAGAGTTGACAACTAAGTTATGTAAAGTATCAATATTAAATGATACACTTAAAGCACTAAAGGAGGAGAAGAGGAAGAAGAAAGGGGAAAGAAAGTGAAGGGGAAGGGAGAATACTGCAATTTTAAGTTGTCTGTAAATTATCTTCTTAAGATTAAGGTATTTGATGGGGCCAGAGTGATAGCACAGTGGGTAGGGCATTTGCCTTATACACGGCCGACCCGCATTTGATCCCGGGGTCCCATATGGTCCCCCGAGTTCCACCAGGAGTAATTCATGAGCAAAAGCCAGGTGTAACCCCTGAGCGTTGCTTGGTGTGACCAAAAAGCCAAAAAAAAAAAAAAAAAAAAAGACCAAGCTATTTGGGGTCAGGAACGTAGTTTAGCAACAGAACAGATGCTTCACAGGAGGTCCCCAAGTTCAATCTCTATTCCCACAACAAAAAACTAAATTAAATATTTATAGGCAAACATCCATAGAATACTACTAGATCAAATAAACAATCGCTTTTGTATCACTTACAAAATATACTTAACCAAACATATTACAAATTGTTTTAGAGGCCAGGGAGATAAGCAAGGGGCTACTATGCATACTTTGTTTATCTGCAGCACCTCATAATCCACTAAGAAAGCAAGGAACAACTCAGAGACAGGGGGCCAGAAGTAGCCACTTGAGCATAACCATAGGACATGGCCCTAAAGTCAGGAAGTTTTACTTAGCAGGAATTATCCTAATTCATAATTTAAATTAGAAAGCAGTTAATAAATAAAAACCAAGCAGAAAGCAATATTCACTGGCATAAGTGGTTTAAATTTTAGTACTTAAATTTAAGCTTAATTTACTAACCAGATATGAAGACATTATATAAATAATGCCAGTAATAGTCTTTTAAATCTATAAAGGAGGATAAGAGCACCTAACAAAGTTGTAAGGGTTAACTGAACTGATTTATGTAACAAGAATCATTTAATACACTAGTCTAACACACAGTATGAACCTGCAACTAATAAATCTACTAAAAAATACTTCTGCCTACAGGTTTACAAAAAAGGATATGAAAAGAGGTGGTCATGACTGACTAGGGTTTTGAGAGGCAATGTGACAGAAGAAATACAGAGTGAAATAATAAAATATAAAATTCTGTCATTTCCAATTACATGGATGCTAAATAAAATGAAACAAACACAAAAAGACAAATACTGCATGATTTTGCTTGCATACGGCATACACAGAATGAAAGAACCAAACAGATGAACAAACTTCTGGACTATACAATGAATTAGTGGTTAACAGAAGGGAAGGATGGGTTAGTGATTGTGGGCATATAAATCCAGACACATTTTATTTTTATGATGCATACCTGAAATTTATTAATGCAATAGCACACCAGTTTTTAAGAATGTGTTTCAAAGAGTTGTGGAATAATCATCACTGTGATATAATTTTAGAACTTAGAAGGGAAATGGGGGGCAGACTTGGTTACATCCAGCAGTGCTTGGGGCTACCCTAGGCTCTATGCTCAAGGGTCACTCCCAGCTGTGTTTCGGGGGGACAGCGCTGGGGATCACACCAGGAAAACAGGTATGCACTGTATGCCTGAACCCCTGCGCTCTCTCTTGTCCCGAGCCATGAAACATTTCTATTAGTGCCTTCCAAAAAGAAAGCATTTAACTGGAATCACAGGAAGCAAAGAAACTTCAACAGACTGGAGCACATGCTTTGCATGCAGGAGACCAGGGCTCAATCTCCAGCACATGTGGTTCCATAAAAACTGAGCCAAGAAGCAGCTGAGTCCTGTAGGGTGTGGCCCAATGCCCACCCCCCACCAGCACCCTAAAACATAACCACATTCTTGCAAATAGTTTCTAAAATTTATCATAAAGTTCTAAGCTTGTATTCATGTTGAGTCATGTTTTGGCACATTACGTCTTTTCACTGCAGAATGACATACCATTGTATGAACAAGTCACATTTTGCTTACCGAAGTCATCAGCAAACAGACATTTAGGTTGTTTCTACCATTCGGCTCCTGTGAATAATGCTATCAACATTCATGTGTTTGCATGAACACACACACATACACACACACACACATATACACACACAAAAAAATACAAAGACATATGCTTTAATTTCTATGGGGCACACAGCAAGGAGTGGAAACTGACAAAACAAGTCTTTACAATTTGTGTTTAGCCTGCAGTCTCTTGCATCCAAGTACAGCTTGTGTTTTAGCACTCACTTCTGTTCTTCACAATTTCATTTTTTAAATGCTAGTCAGAGTCCTCTATACTGATACAGTTAATTCTAAATTAGGTGCAGCTGACCAACTTGAAAGCCCCTGAGCTGGTAAGTACCTTGACGGTGGGTATGATTTTGAAATGAGTGTGTATAAAACTACCATTAACAGCATTATGTATCACAACTCAATATATAAAAATGAAATAATGTAAAAATAAAGTAAAAGGACCTGGAGTGATAGTACACTGACCAGGGGGTGCTTGCCTAGAACCCTAAAGTCTGTCAGAAGTGATCCCTGAGCACAGAGCCAGGAGTAAAGCCTTGAGCACAGCCAGGTGTGGCCAAAAGCAAACCAAAGAAAACAAAGCATGAAAATCTTCAGGCTGGTAAGGGTCTACCCAGACCTAACATGACAATGCTTATATGGATTATTGTTCTAGGGGCAACATAAAGTTGTTTGGTATCACTTGTCACTTGTCTTCCTGTTGTTTATTGATTTGCTCGAGCGGGCACCAGCAACATCTCTATAAGTCCTGTCACGTGCTAGTGTAGCCAAGGGCATCTGCTTGCTCCAGGAACACGAAGACCCTCAAACCATTCCTTCAGGTCATGGGAATGAGGTCTATAATTGTTACTGGTTTTAACATCTGGACTCCACAGCTCGTCGGAGCTCCACCCAAGAGAAAAGCTGATGTCTCCCCTACTACTGAGAGTATCCCCACCTGCACGGCAGAGCCTGGCAAGCTATCATTCATATTTTATATGCCAAAATATTGCTTGTATTCATAATACTCACATGAAAGCAGACTAAACTAGCTCTATTTTATGTAGGTGTAATTTGAAAAATCAAATACATTGAAGCAGCTTTGCCTCTGAAAAGCAGTTGCTTCTAAGTACAATGGGTAGGAGGAAGCCTGTATTTGCTCCCTAGCACTACATACCTCCCTGAGCACTGAATTGGGTGGAAGTGGCACTTCAGTCAACCTGTACATGGCCTCCAAACAACAATTTTTTTAATGTAAAGAAACACTAAAATACCATTTTTATTTTTATAACAGTAATATCTTTTTTAAATAACTTTTTTTTTTTTTTGCTTTTTGGGTCACACCCGGCAACGCTCAGCAGTTATTCCTGGCTCTGCACTCAGGAATTACTCCTGGCAGTGCTCAGGGGACCATATGGGATGCCGGGGGCTATCGCTACGGCCCCTAAAATAACATCTTCTGATGCTCTCCATTCTAAAATCACCCACATTTCATAATTCTTTTTTTAGTTTTTGGGCCCCACCCAGCTCTGGATTTACTCCTTGCTCTGTACTCAAAGATCACTCCTGGCAAGCTTGGGGACATTATGGGATGCTGGGGATGGAACCATGTCAGGCATGTACAAGGCAAATGCTCTATCCACTGTATCTTTCCCAGCCCCTAAAATCACCCACATTCCAACTAGGGATATATAACTCCTTTTTATTTTTAAACACCATGTGGTTCCTCACCTTTGATACTTCTTTAAAATGATAACTTCACAAAAAAGTATAAATAAAAACTAAAAGTATCATTTGGTTCTCCTCATCTTTACTCAGCTTCTCAGGAAAGACAAGTAGATAATATAGTGTAATAAGTACATTCAGACAACTTATAAGTGTTAACGTGCAGTACAATCAAGATATAATATGCAAGTACAAGAAACAAAATCCTCAGCCATCTGCTGAGCTAACTTTACGGTCTCTACTCTAAGTGAGTGGGACTTCAAAGTCATCCAGTTCATTCCCGGCCTTATAATCGAGTGATCACTGGACAAACATCTGGTACATTTAAACCTTAGGGTTCTGGGGTTGCTGCTCAGCAGCACAGCATTTGCTTTTTTGTGTGTGAGGCTCTGGTTTAGATACTCAGAATCACAGAAAGAAAGAAAAAGTAAAATAAACATTAGAGAAAACCTTAATGCCTAAAATATGTAGTTACAAGTTACCATCCCCTGGGGAGGGCGGGTGGTATTGGCAGGGACCATATTTACAGCAATATGACATTTTGTGGATCTATAGGTGCCTAAGACTTCCAGGAAGTGCTTGGGGACAATGTAATGCCAGGGATCCAACTTGGGCACCCCTACGCAGGTTATCTCTCCAGCCACAAGCTATCATTTTTATCAAAATGTTTATGTTTATGATAACACTGTCAGCTCAGTATTTTTCAAAAATATTAATAAGGGAGTTCTTATTGGTAAAATAAAAAGGCAGAGAGAGAGAGAGAAAGAAAGAGAGAGAGAAGAAAAGTGCCTGCTTTAGAGGCAGGTGGGGGTGGGGAGTGGGAGGGAAACTGGGGACACTGGTGGTGGAAAATGCACACTGGTGAAGGGATGAGTGTTGGAACATTGTACGACTGAAACCCAATCATGAATAACTTTGTAACTGTGTATCTCACTGTGATTCAATTAAAATTTAAAAATTAAAAGAAATGTTTAAAAAGGGCTAAAATAAAGATAGCCTACTTTAAAAAAGGCTAATATCAAAGATCTAGGTAAAGCACTTTCAAAGCTCAACAACTAACCTACAAATGGAAAGAGGAGATGAACAGATACTTCATCAAAGAGGACAAATGTCGGGGCGGGCGATAGCCCAGCAGGTAGGGCGTTTGCCTTGCACGCGCCGGCTGTGCTGGCCTGGGTTCGATCCTCGGCATCCCATATGGTCCCCTGAGCACCACCAGGAGTAATTCCTGAGTGCAGAGCCAGGAGTAGCCCCTGAGCATTGCCGGGTGTGACCAAAAAAAAAAAAAAAAAAAAAAAAAAAAAGGACAAATGTCTTCATAGTTACTTTTTAGTAAGAAAATGAAGACAAAATGAGATATCTTTTGTCAGTGAGAATGATATGGATCATAAAAGACTGGAAACAAGCGATGCTATTGGCAATGGGTGAAAAAAGTTGCCCTCATTCACTGTTGGTGGGAACATAATCTGGTTCAGCCTCGAGGAAAATGGTATGAAACACCTAAAAAAAGTTTGAGGAGCAACAGCACAGTGGGTAGGGTGGTTTGCCTTGCACATGGCAGACTGGGTTCGATCCCAGGCACCCCATATGGTCTCTCGAGCACCTCCAGGAGTAATTCCTGAGTGCAGAGACAGGAGTAACCCCTGAGCATTGCCTGGTATGACCCAAAAGAAAAAAAGTTTGAATAGCTCTCCCATATGACCCAAAGATCCCTATTCTTAATATCTGGCCCCAAAACACAAAAACATTAATATCAAAAAGATGGTGTGCATATACATTCATTGCAGCACCAAGTATAAATAACAGCAGGGAAATGAAACAACCCACAGTCCAGTGACAGATGAGTGAAGAAGTTTTGAGATACACACACACACACACACACACACACACAACTGGAAGATGAAACCATGCAGTTTGCTGCACTGTCAATGGAACTGAGAGTATCCTGTTAAGTGAAGAGGGAGAAGGTCAAATACCAGATATCTAATCTGTGGTATATAAAGAAACGAGAATAGCAGGTATCGAGTGATGATAAATCCTTGATGCTGACGTACAGACCTGAAAATACCAAATACGGTGTAGGGGAGACAGATGAAGTAGACTGAATGTAACATATGGAAAAGTGGCAGACTTATCACCTATGTAACTATGTATATCAAAACCATACATTTCAATACTACTGCAAATATGAGGCCCAAGCAACAGTAATTTTTTAAAAATGTATTTAGTTTCTGGGCTAGCCTCAACCCTGTGTACTAAGCAGACTCATAACATATTTTAAAAAAGCTGCTTTAACCTATGCAACACAAACCTACCAAACTAGAATCTTTGGGGAAAAGAACCAGTTTGACATTTTTCAAAAGTTCCAATAGGAATTAAGGGGGTGTGCTCAGTCAGGCTGAGAACTATACAACAGGCATGCTACTATTTAGGAGATTTAAAGAGAAAGAAAAAAAAAAACTTACCTTGATCTGCTGTCTCCTAAGCATGGCAAGTTCTCTCATGTCTCGGAATGGCTGTAGTAAATACTGATAGAGCTCAGTTGTGGCTTCTGCAAGGCTGCTGTAGGCCTCATCCTCCATCTGATACAAGTCCAGAAGTTCCACCATGCTTTCTGTATTCTTGTGCTTATCTAAAAGCTGAAGAAGAAAAGAGTTTCACTACAAAGAAACCAGATTATACTAATCTATATGCTTTTAACTCCGTATCATCTCAGATCCTGGAAGTTCTAAATCAGAAACAAAAAAATTAAAACACTAGCTGCTTTTCATTATTGACCTTCACATCAAGGACCTTATGAGACAACATCACTCTTGCACCAGCTTTTCCTAAACTGTATTCAACAGTTTTGTAATTCATTGTAATTCCTACACTGATAGCATCTGCCTAGCCAGAAAGAAATCATCACAAGATCCCTCCCCAGTATTCAGTGCCTTTCTCTTACTTAACTGCTACTTTTTCAATGCAGTGATCAAATCTTGCTAAAGTTTTACTAATTTCCCCAAATCTTACCACTCCTTTCTGCCTTCCAATTTGAAATATTTCCTTAATAACCATCTTCAACAAATTACTATCTTACCACTGCTTCAACTGTCAAAGAGTTTAAGATAATATATTTCTACAATTCACATATTGCATTCCCTCTACTCTGTGTATATAACCATTCATTCATTCTTCAAAATATATAGGTTAAATACTGTCACTGTCACTGTCTTCCGTTCATCATCCATTTGCTCGAGCGGGCCCCAGTAACATCTCCATACGTCCTGTCTCATGCTAGTAGAGCCCAAGGGCATCTGCTTGCTCCAGGAACATAAAGAGTCTCAATCCATTCAGGAATGAGGTCTATAATTGTTACTGGTATTTGGCATATCAAATACAACACGGGTAGCTTGCCAGGCTCTGCCGTGCAGATAGCATACTCTTGTAGTCATCTCTAAGTCCAGCATTTATGGATGAACAGTACAGCCACAAGCGGCGCGCGAGCCAGGCTGTAATAGGCTGGTCTGCTGGGTGGAGTTCTGATGAGAGAGAAGTCCAGATGTGGAAAATGGAGGCCCTCATGGAGTGGGGGTGGGGTCGTCTGGCTTGTTGCAAGGCTCTGCTGGGGTGGCGGGCCAGGGCTAGAACCCCGCCATCCCAGCAGATAGGCTAAATAACTGATACATATATAGTGCTGGCCCAGCAGTCAGGCATATGAAATCAGGGTACTATTCTTGTAGAAATTGCTGTGCAATATATATAAACAAAAGCCAAATAAGTTATATATGTACAAATGTACAGTGGTAAGTGTTATGAAAATAAAATGTTAAAAAAAAAATAACAGAATGGGTCCAGAAAAGGTAGGGAGATAGTGGTAAACTGCAACCAAGTTAAGAATTGGAAGGTAAAGACTATCCAAGGACACTTAAGCTAAAATCTAAAAAGCTTTTTAAAGAACATCTAGTAAGAATTAAAGTTTTTTTTAATATATATATATATATGGCATCCATTTACCTGGTAAAAATCTTGGCTCCACAAAGAGCAAAAAAAAACCTTTCAATTCTTTATCCTACCGAGGTTTTCTCTATTCTCTTACTTCTCAGATTATACCATAATACATCCATTGTAATTTACATATAATTCCAATAGAAACTTTAGAAACATGTTGATTTTACAATTACATATTGTAAAATCGACATGCACACATACTGAAATACATGTAAAACCATATTTTACAATTACATATTATATGTAATTGTAAAACTGTATTTTTACAAGGCATGTAAAATACATGTAATATTTTACAATATATTTAAAACCATATTTTACAATATGTAGTTGTAAAATCAACATACATACTATCACAAAAACATCAGTGTCACACATACTATTGTGCTGAATGTAGATTCAGATTAATTTTGAGGCTGAATTTTTGGGTACAATGTAACACCAAACATTAGCTAAGTGGCACAAATGCTGACTGACTTCAACCTCAGTGAATGTAGAAAGATAGGTCTACAGCTGAATCTCAACAAAACAATGTTCATGAAAAACAAACTAGTTCCAGATGTTTCATTCACTCTCAATGGAACAAACATCTCTGAATGAAACAGTTATGTATACCTAGGTGGAGAACTCAACACGATGAATGACCCAAAACCTGAGCTGCGCAGGGGGAAGAGAGCAGCATGGAGGGCCTTCAAAAGCATCGAAGAAATAGTTAAAAGGACAAAGAACCTCCGACCCGGGAACATCTCTTCGATTCCACCATTCTCCCTGCATTAACATACGCCTCAGAGACCTGGGCCCTACGAAAGGAGGATGAGAATGCTATTCGGGTCTCCCAAAGAGGAATTGAAAGAGCTATGCTTGGAATATCACACCTCACTCGGGAGTGAGAGAAGGAATCCAGAGTTCCGACCTCCGTCGCTGTTCCAGAGTCAGGGATGCTGTCTCGTTTGCCAAGGCATCAAAAATCAGATAGGCTGGACATGTAATGCGACTTGGAGATGACTGCTGGACTAGAGCCATTACTGACTGGATCCCACGGGCGTCAAAAATCATGTGGCAGCCCACCTACAAGATGGTCAGACTTCTTCATCAAGACCCTGAATGAACGGGTTGAGGCTCTTTGTATTCCTGGAGCAAGCAAATGCCATTGGGCTACACCGGCATGTGACAGGGACAAATGGAAACGTTACTGGCGCCTTCTTGAGCAAATCGATGAATAATGGGATGTCAAGTGATCAAGTGAAGTGTAGCATCATCACTACATCATTAAAGAATAAACAGCAAATTTTCAAAGTAGTAGGAACTAAAAGTAAAAATTATTATTTTTGTTTATATGTTTTGGTTCTGGGCTACAAACAGAGATGCTCAGGGGTTACTCCTGGCTTTGCACTCAGAAATTACTCCTGTCGGTGCTCAGGGGACTACAAAGGATGCCAGAAAACTGAATCTAGGTTGGTAGCATACAAGGCAAAAGACTACTTACTCTCTGTACTAGCTCTCCAGTCGCTAAAGCAAAAATTATGCAGTGAAGTTGTATGGTGTTATGTGAAGTTATATGATGATTAAAACAACATTAAACCTATAGCATGAAGGATGAGGCAGAGATGGATCTTTATGACAGGCTACTAACAAATGTTAACTTTAAGTACGATCTCTATGGCAACCACTAGGAAAATAATGCATGTATAGTTGTAAAAACTCAACAGATTAAGATTTAATAAATACTGGATTGAAAAAAAAAATGAAACAAAGAAATTGGGAAGAGAATTACACACAGAATAGAATATCAAACATATCTGAATTAAATTTTTCAAGAATTAAAGGCAATTCATTACTCTAAAAGTTGAGTGTTATTCACAATAGCCAGAACCTGGAAACAACCAGTATGCCCGAGAACTGATGACGGGATAAAGAAACTGTGGTACATCTACACAATGGAATACTATGCAGCTATTAGGAAAAATGAAGTTATGAAATTTGCCTATAAAAGGATGGACATGGAAAGGATCACGTTGAGTGAAATTAGTCAGAAGAGAGAGACATAGAATGACTGCATTTATTTGCATGACATAAATATCAGGTGGTCTTACCAAAAGTGGAAATTATTGCAAACGTGAGGGAGTTAGGAGGTTAGGTAAGACAGAGAAGGGAATATGTGTGAATAAATGTCGAAAGTGCTGGTACCAACACAGAACTGAGCATTAAATACAGGTAAAAATATTGCACATGATGGCTTCCAAGTGCATGCAGTGCAACCCATAATGTGTAGAAGAAAGGGAGAGAGAGGGAGAAAGAAAAAAGATAAAGAACCTGCCATTTAGGCAGGCTATGGGAGCGGGAGGGAATTGGGGACATTGGTGGTGGGAAATGGGCACTAGTGGACGGTGGGTGCTGGAACACTATGTGACCGAAACCTCCAAACATGAACAATGTTGTAATTGTATTATCTCACGGTGGTATAATAAAATGTTTAATTAAAATTTTTTTTAAAAATAAAGGAAAAAAAATTAATCTTAAGTGGTTTTATAAAAAAGTTGAGTGTTAGAACAGATAAAAGAGCAAGACCCTGGGGCCAGAGCAATAGTTCAGCGGCGCGGCCTGCTCATGCCGGCCTGGGTTCGATCCCGGCATCCCATATGGGGGAGTAATTCCTGAGTGCAGAGCCAGGAGAAACCCCTGAGCATTGCCAGGTGTGACCCAAAAAAAGAAAAAAAAAAAAAAAAAGAAAAAGAAAAAGAAAGCAAGACCCAAAGAGATGAATTTTAAATATAGTAACAGATAAATTGAAAGTAAATAATAAAGCATAAGTATGCTGAGGTGATAATATTAATTTCAAACAAAACAGACTTCAAGGAACAGCATGTTTCCAAAGATAATGTAG
Source organism: Cryptotis parvus (assembly GCA_021461705.1). NCBI lineage: Eukaryota > Metazoa > Chordata > Mammalia > Eulipotyphla > Soricidae > Cryptotis > Cryptotis parvus. The sequence goes on along the minus strand of JAJIBD010007692.1, from coordinate 91,059 downwards.
AAAAATCCACAACAGGGGCCAGAGGCAAGAAAGTGCTTTAAGGCACTTGCCTTGCATATGATTCCTTGAGAACTGCCAGGAGTGTTCCCTGAGTACAGGGTCAGGAGTAAGTGTTGGGTACACAAGGTATGTCCCAAATTCCCAGGTCCCAAAAACAAATTCCATAATAACAAAAAGGGCCAAATCAGGAAAGCAACAATAAATGTGCATAACCTAATAACTGCTTCAAATGCATTAAGAAAATAGACTGAATTAGAGAATGGGTGGGAAAGAGAGTACAAAAAGCTAAAAAGGACATTTTGTCTTGTACGTGGGCAACCCTGGTTCCTTCCTGATACCACTTACTGTCCCCCAAGACCACAAGGAGACCAGCTAGAAATGAGTACAAAACCAGAAATAGTCCCAGAGCACCAAGTGTGGTCCATCCAAATTAATTTAAAATAAAATTAAAAAAAATTAACAAAACCAATTCACAGAGCTGGAGACTAATGTCTCTCACTGCTGAGACTAGAAAACATTCAACGAAACAATGATCTGACCATTAACTACCTTACATTAACAGCCATGAAAATTTACATTCAACACTTTAAAAATACACTTTCTTTTTAAAGTACCACGTTATATGTTATCACATCACTATACATTTGGTCATAGATCAAGTTAAGAAGTTTAAAGAATTTAAATACAGAATATGGGACCAGAAACATAGCACAGGGAGTTAAGGTTCTTAATCATATGCAATCCCTGGCATTGAATAAAGAAAAGAGTAAGACTACAGCTTAGCTGGAGATGGCCCCCAAAACTATGTTAAACAGAAGGCTTTTAATTTTCTGATCACAAAAGAATTAAGTATCTACAAACTCCTCTAATATTTGGGAATTAAACTTACATTTTTTTTAAAGCCACAGGGACCCAGAAAGGATAATGCCACATAGTGGGTTGCACTGCACATATCCGACCCAGGTATGATCTCCAGCCAGGAACACATATGGTTCCCTAACACTACAAGGGGTGACCCCTGAACAGAGAGCCAAGAACAAGCCCTGAGCACAGCTGGGTTTGGTCCCAAAACTAAGCAAATTTTCATTTGCTTTCACATAAACCTTTATAAATTTGGTTGGAAATGTAAATAAGTGTAATCACTATGGAAGATAGTGCACAGTATATTTAAAAGAAGGCTTGGATGGGCAATAGATGTATATTACATACTCAAGAGCAACCACTAAAATTTAGTAAGTATAACCAATATGCTAATTTAAAAATTAGGTAACAGAAAATGGAAGGCAAATATAAACAGATAACAACAGTACTAAATAAAAGAAAGCTACTCCCCCAAATTAACTTAAAGTTGTCAACCTACCTTTATTAATAATAATTTCAATGGTCTAAACATTAACAATATGCAATGTCATGGAGACTCACAGACATGGGGCAGAGCTGCTACTGGCTCTCCCCTGTGCCCTGCTGCTCACAAGGCACCGGGAGTGACGGCAGGTTCTAGCCCTGGCCTGCCACCCCAGCTGAGCCTCTCAAGAAGCTAGACCACCGCCCCAGTCCATGAGGGCCGCCATTTTCCACATACGGACTGCCCTCTCATCAGAACTCCACCCAGCAGAAGAGCCTATCACAGCCCGGATCATCAAAACCCACCCTGCAGCAGTTTTTTTCAAGTCTGGTCCAGGTATGCTGATCCAGAGACTCACAGACATGGGCTGCTACCGGCTCTCCCTGTGCCCAGCCACTCACAAGGCACTGGGGAGTGATGGCGGGTTCTAGCCCTGGCCCGCCACCCCAGCAGAGCCTCTTAAGAAGCTAGATGACCCCCAACTCCATGAGGGCCACCATTTTCCACATCCGGACTTCCCTCTTGTCAGAACTCCACTCAGCATAAGAGCCTATCACAACGGGTTATATACCTCTTCCCATGACCTGATGGAATGGTTTGAGGCTCTTTATGTTCCTGGAGTAAGCTGATGCCCTCGGGCTCTACTAGCATGAGACAGGACATATGGAGATGTTATTGGTGCCTGCTCGAACAAATCGATGATGAATGGGAAGACAGTGATACAGTGATACAGTGAATGTCATGGAAGATATAAAAGCAAGACCCAACTATATGTTTTCTGGAATGGCCTCAATAAAGCACAAACAGATTAAAAGTTTATAAATGAAGGGGCCAGAGCGATAGTCCAGCAGGTAGGGCATTTGCCTTGCACGCTGCCAGCCTGTGCCGGCCCGGGTTCGATCGCCGGCATCCCAAATGGTCCCCCGAGCACCACCAGGAGTAATTCCTGAGTGCAGAGCCAGGAGTAACCCCTGAGCATTGCCGGGCATGACCCCCAAAAAAGTTTATAAATGGAGAGAGATTTGGTTACATTATGTACCAAAAATTTGGAGCATAATCAAAAACAGTGCTTAGAAAAATACTGGTGAAAATATTTCACCAGTATTTTTAAATCTAATATTTAAGTTCGATGAAAATATTTTCATTGAACTTAAATATTAGAAAAGTCTAAAATCAGTATGTTCTTAGAAAATTAGAAAAAATGGAAAACAAAAACTCACAACAATAATCAAAAGTAAAATGAAATAGGGGCCAGATAGTATAGCACCCAACCCAGATTCAATCTCTGGCACCTCACATGGTTCCCTAAACCCAACCGGGAATGATCCCTGAGCTCAGAGTAAAGCCAGGCGGTGCTGGGTGTGGCCTAACACCCCCCCAACCCCACCAAAATGAACTCAAATAGCTGTATTAATTTCAGACAAAGCAGACTTTGTAGCAAAGAACATTTTCAGGATGAAGAAGTGTATTATGTAAGAATAAAAGGGTCAATTCTCCATGAGGACATAATAATCATCAATGTGTATATATCTAACAACAGACTATTGTTAAAATAACTGAGGCAAAAATTAATGGGACAGCAAGTAAAAGGATTGATGCACTATTACTGCTGAAGACGGCAAGTCTCCCCACTGTATTAGTAATGGAAAGATTCAATAGGCAGAAAAGTATGGGTATGATTTAATTCAACAGCACCATCAATTCACTGATTATATTTTGATTATAACTAATATCAACAGCTTCATCCAACAAGAGCAAAACTGTTAGTTTTCTTCAGTACACTTGGAACATTCACCAAGTCTACCACATTCAGTCCTAATATACACCATAACTAATTTAAAAAAATTAAAATCAAAGCATGCTGTAAGACTACAAAGGAGCTAAATTAAAATTTGGTTAACAAAATAATTATGGGAAAATCCATAATATTGGAGATTAAACAAATATCAGGTTGGAGTGATAGTACAGCAGGGAGGGCACCAGCTTTGCACAAGATCTACCGGTGTTGATCCCAGGCATCCCATAAGGCCCCAAGTACTGCCAGAAGTGATTCCTAAATACAGAACCTGGAGTAACCCCTGAGCACTGCTGGGTGTGTCCCCCCCTCCAACCTCCCTCCCGAAAAGTGAGAAAATGTAGAAACTAAAAATACAAGGTGCCAAAAAATTTGGGACATAATGAAAATCAATTATCACTTGTATCACTTGTTTTGTACAAATGAAAACCAGTACTTAGAAAAAACTTATTTAATCAATGTAAATATTACAAGTCTAAAATCAATAGTTCTTAGAAAATTAGAAAAAATAAATAAAGCAGAAAAAAAATCAGCACAAATCATTAAAGTCAAAGAAAACAAAAAAAAATCATTAAAATTCATGTTTTAAGTTGTAATTGTATCTCATGGTGGTATAATAAAATATTTAATTAAAAAATAAATAAAATGCATAGTCTTTGGAAAGATCCATAAAATGGACCTATTTCTAACAAGGTAAACAAAGAAAAGGAAACTGATATAAATGAAAGATGTCATCATTACTGATATTAAGGCTCTTTAAAATTGTAATAAAAATTTTTATACAATTTGACAAAATGGGTGAAATAAACTGCTTCCTTGAAAGATACTATCTAACAAAGCTCTCACAATTTAAAGATACATAACTTGATCAAGCTTAATTAGTCCACAAACTAAGTCAAAATTAACCTTCCAGGAAGGAGAGATAGAATAGGTGCTTGGTTTGCTTGCAGTCGACCCTGGCTTGATCACTGTCACTATTTGCCTCCTTCCCAACAATATTCAAAAATAATCCCAGAACACAGAGCTAGGAAAAGGACGGGATCACTGCCAGGCCTAGCCTACGAGCCCCACCCACCTTCAGCAATTTAATTTCCCAAATTAGCATCAAGACAAAGATAGATTCGCAAGAATAAATTTTTTTAAATATTTAATGATTATGGCAATTTTTTACAAATCTCTTCAATAAAGCAAAAATGGGAACATTGCCCAATTTATTTTTATTAGACTGATATTAGCCTATAGTATCAAAACCAAAGACATCACAAGAAAGGAAAACTACAGGCCAATATCTCATAAAGAGGCAGGTATCAGAGATATGTAGCAGGGAAGGTACCTGGCTTGTACACAGGTTGAATCCCTGGCACACAATGCGGTCCCCTGAGCTCTGCCAGGACTGATCCCTGAGCAATGTCAGGAATAAAATATAGCAAGCCACCACTGAACTGTCATAAAGATGGGGAATATATATGTTCTCTTTTTAGGTTTGCTTGGGGTTTTGAAACTAACTTAATCCAACAGAACATGAAGAGACTCTAAAGGGCGGTATCTCTGACAAGGAAGGCCCTTTTCAGGTCAAGGATAGGTATCTTCCATTTAATTTTTTTCCCCCAATCATGTGCTTGACAGTCACTTGATCACTTGAATCCCATTATTCATGGATTTGCTTGGGTGCCAGTAACATTGACAGTAGATACATAGTGTCTCTCTCTCTTTCTCTCTCTCTCTCTCTCTCTCTCTCTCTCTCTCTCTCTCTCTCTCTCTCTCTCTCCTCTCTCTCTCTCTCTCTCTCTCTCTCTCTCTCTCTCTCTCTCTCTCTCTCTCTCTCTCTCTCTCTCTCTCTCTCTCCTCCTCTCTCTCCTCCCTCTCTCCTCCCTCTCTCCCCCACCCCACTCCCAGCGATGCTCAGGGATTATTATTCCTGGCTCTTGGCAGTGCTGGAGAGACTGGGATTGACTGGGATTGAACCTGTGTGGGTCGTAGGCAAGACAAACGCCCTACCTGCAGTACCATCACCCGGCCCCAGACCTTTTCTCTTTAGGGTAAATTTTCTACCCCTTAATATGTTTTTCTACTTCCTTACCTCAAGGTTAGACTCTAGCTTACAAATCAAAGTAAAATCTTTCCCTTCACCAGACACTGAAAACTATACACACAACTTTTCCAAATGATGAAACATAAGAAATGCAAAGATGCTACATCCTTTTCTTCTTATTTGCACATGATACTACTAAGAAGCTGAATCATGTGTTGGATCCTATTAATTTACAACAAAAAGGGAGTTAGGATTGTAATAGCAACTACTACAACGAACAATTCCTGTTTTGTGTTTTCCAGATCCTCTTGTTCTCAGGGACTACTCCCTGTTCTGCTCATCTGTACTCAGTGGTGGGGAATCAACTCTGGACTCTTGCAAGCATATCATGAGTTCTAGCCCTTTGAGCTATCAGCCTAAGATGATCAGCCCAAACAAGCAGTGCTGGGCTTGACAGTACAGCATATAGGGTACTTGCCTTGCCCGCGGATGACCAGGGGTTTGATTCCCAGCATCCCATATGGTCATTTCAGCACAGCCAGGAGTAAGCCCTGGAGCATCACTGCCCCCAAAAAATAGGTATGATAGCAATGAAACAATGGTAGTCTTTAATAATAAAATAATATTTTATAGTTTTACAGGTAATAATTGTCTCAAGAAAATCTACAACCACAGACATCCTTCATCGTATATTCTACTTGAAAACAGAACACTTTTAGAATTATTTCCTACCATGATTTAGGAATAAACTGTTAAATTTAAATGGTTAAAATATAAAATAAAACCAAAATATTAGCAATATCTCAGTAATAAAACTTCTGCAAGTCATTTACAAGTGATCAAATGCCACAATTTAATAGTAAGACAATCCTCAGGTGTTGCAGGACTCCTCTAAGAACCTCTGCATCTGCCCTGGATTGCCTCCTGCAGGTCACTTCATAGGGGGTAGTCTAAATGTGGCAGTTTATCTGACCATGTATTCTATACTGGCTGGTATAAATATTCTCTCATGCTACCACAAGCATCGTGGGACTAGCTAGATCTTACCAGCATATTTGCCTGGCTACGTTGGATCTCTAAGTAATTAGACCAGAGAGAAATGCTGTTTGCCTCCAAGCAAGCAAGCATGGACCAGCATATTTGCCTGGCTACGTTGGATCTCTCAGAGAGAAATGCTGTTTGCCTCCAAGCAAGCAAGCATGGCTCCCTGATAACTCAAATGCAACTAAAATTCAAAACTACCGTGAAGTAGACGAGACTTGTGAAGGCTTGGAGAAATATTTAACTGGCATTAGTATTAGTCTTTGGTACAGAGACATGCCATCTCAGAAACCCCCTTCTCTACCCTATAAAGGCATTTCCAGGCAGATTTTGGCTCAAAACATTAGCATATAATAGGGCCTAGGTGAGGTGCTGGGAGAAATTACCTAAGGGCATTTGACCCTGCTTCCAATAATAGTGGGAGGTCTGAGTTGCAGGGATATAAAACCAGTCTGCTTCCTCTCTCTCTCTCTCTCTCTCTCTCTCTCTCTCTCTCTCTCTCTCTCTCTCTCTCTCACCAGTCTGCTTCCTCTCCCTCTCCCTTTCCCCCTCTCCTTCTCCCTTCTCCCTCTCCCTCTCCCCTCCCCCCCCCCCCCCTCTCTCTTTTTGGGCTCTCTCTTTGTGAGCTCACACGCTTTTTGGGAGTGTTGCTTTTTCTCCCTTTTTACAGGTCCTTAACACGTGGTGGCTGCCATCTTGGCCTACACGTGTCTGGGGTTCTAGCTGGGAATCCTAAGCACAGGGTTTCTCCTATTGCTGACTTGTATGCCTGAACCTGTGATAAGTAAAGCCTTTTAAAACTGCATCGGATTCCTGAGTCTTCATCCATTCCCCGCTGGTTTCAGAGGTAGGAGGGAACGCGCTTCCCGGCACTGTCGGGGACCCTGGCGGCGTCCCCCCACACTCAGGGACTCTATGTCTTTGATCTCTTCTTACAAATACTAAGGTACATATAATGCAGCAATTTAGGTACTTTCAAGTCCTTAGATTTACTAATTAAAATCACAACAGTACTCCATAGATGTGTGTAATCAATAAGAAAAAATAAGCTATTCTAGTCAAGTAATACGGATATTCTATTTCCTATGTACCTTTAAATTCTCAAACAGAACAGTACTTTGCAAAGCTATTATGCAGGAATTAAACTTAATACGCTTGCAAAGAAACCCAAGGTATCACCTAACACTGCTCATTTATTAATTTGTCTTCTTTCATATAAAGTTTCACTTTTTCCCAACATTAGTTATTACCTTAGAACCAATTTTAACTTCAACTGAAAAGCTATTTTAATCTAAGCATCTAAATAAAACTTAAGAAAATTCATTTCAAACGTCAAAAGATGCATTTACTAAGAACTAGGTTTTACTAGTTCAAATATTATCTGTGAAAAGATTAACTCAAGGGGGTAAAGAATATAATTACTAACCTCTTGTCTTATGTAACATTACCTAAAACTGGCCAAAGTCAACGCAAAAAGTTAATTGAGTTATGGACTTTTGTAGGTTATTACCTAACCTGCAAAGGTGCAAAGTGCTATAAATAATGCACGCATACAAAAATAGTAGAAAGAAATGGAAAGAGAGTTGGATTACTCAAAACCATGGATGTTTGAGATAAAACAGATCTAAATTTAAAATTTGGAAAATATGCAGCTTTGTTAAATTTGACATTCATCACTGGATGTTAAAATAAATCAAACAGACAGATTTGAGGAATACAATATGCCTGCAAAGAAGGTCTCTCAAATGCAACCAACACAAAATGGAGGTGTTCAGGAAGACAGTTCAGACGACAGGAGCCCTGGGTTTGATCCCCAGCTCAGCATGGTCCCAGAGCACCATCAGCAGCCACCCCTGGGCACTAAACCAAGAGTTTTCCCTGAGAATTAATGAATGTAACCAAAAAATAACAGTATCGGGTCACAAAGATAGTACAGTGGAAAGGGAGCTTGCCTTGCACACAGTACACTCAGGTTAGGTTCTAGCACAAATAAAGTCCCTGGAACCCCACCACTGAGCACTACTGGCTGTGGCCCAAAACCAAAAAAACTTAAAAAGTTACTCTAGTGATCAAACAGTATAGGGGCTATGATGTATGTCTTTCATGCAGATTGGATCCCCAGCTCTATATGTCCCTGAGCTTCACCCAATATAGCCCTGGAGGACCAAGCTAACTCTAAGGTTGTCCATGAATATCTAGTACCTTTTTTTGGCCACACCTGCCAATGTGCAGGGATTACTCTTGGCTTTACACTCAAGAATTACTCCTCCCGGTAGTGCTCAGGGAACCATATGGGATGCCAGGAATCGAAACTGGGTCAGCAACATGCAAGGACAAAATGTCCTACCCGCTGTACTATCACTCTGGCCCCCATATATTCTGTCTGAAACTCAATTATGAATAACTTTATAAATCACTGTTTTAATTAAAATAACCTTAAAAACTGAAGACAATTGTGGTTATGGACACTCTGGTGTAGGCTCTGTACATTAATACCACAAACTTGAACACTACAGTAACCATATTAACTATTTTTTAAATGAGTTAAGTACCTTATCCTGCAAATTTTTAATATTCTAATACATGAAACAAAATTCTGCTTACTGTAAAACGTCTCTAGGACAAGGGTGATAGTGCTATTAAAGGAGAATGAGTAGCCTAAAAATCTAAGATTCTCCATAAGTACAGCAGGAAAAATAACCTAACAATTCTATGTTACATAGTCCGTTCTTGAGTTCTTTTACATCTGACTTCTGTTTGGGAGATGAGGAGACAGTCCAACTGATACGTATGGTGATGGTGATAGCCTGAAGGGTCAAAGTCATACTCAGAGGTACTTAGGGCTACTTGGGATAGAATACCCCTGATCTGAAAATGCAAACCATGTGCTCCAGTCCCTAAAGCTATCTCCCTGCTTCCCTATTCAACTTAGTTATTTCAAATAATAGGCATGAGGTAGTTATGGAATCTCCATCCTATACCTTGCTAATCACAATTAGTTCTAAGGTAAATTATCTGAATCCAGGATTATAGGTTTATTACTTGAAGATCTTGGAACAATTTTTAATCCTATAAATATTCTCCTCTGTTCTGTTACTTTTTTCCCTGCTTGAATTCATCAGCAAAAGGGCGGAGTGACTCTCCTTAATTAGGAAGCTGTTTAAACAACACAAATTCTACAGGTATCTTCACCAGGTTACAATTAATAGATACAAAAAGTGTTTTGAAAATGAGCGGGACTCAAGTCTAGTGCTGGGATACTCAGCTGGGAGAGGCCTACTGAGCTAGAAACTGAACCTGTGGTCCTGGGAATGCCCCTTAGAGCTATGAGATTAAGAATTAGCCCCAAACACATTTCCCACATTCACAAAAAATACACTGCCTTACTGCTCTTGTTTTAATATAACTTTAGGGGGAGTAGGGGACTGGGCAGTGCTCAGGGGTAATTCCTGGGAGAGCATGGGGAGTGATAAGTGGTGCCAGGAATCGAACTTGAGTCAGCAGCATGCAAAGTCGATGCACTATCTCTCCAGCCCCCATTTTATTCTACTGCTATAGTAATCATGTTGTGAGGCTCTGCTGGGGTGGCATGGCGGGTTCTAGCCTCACAACAAGCCAGACCACCCTCCCCTACCCCATGGGGCCCGCCATTTTCCACATCCGGACTTCCCTCTAGTCACAACTCTACCCAGCAGACCAGACTATCACAGCCCGGATCATCGACAGCCACCGTGCAGCAGTTTTTTTTTCAATTTGGCCTAGGTATGCAAACCATACTTGCTCTCCTGTGCCCAGCTGCTCGTGAGGCGCCTGGGAGGCATGGCGGGTTCTAGCCCTGGCCTGCCACCCCAGCAAAGCCTCACAACAAGCCAGACCACCCTCCCCTACTCCATGGGGCCCGCCATTTTCCACATCCGGACTTCCCTCTCGTCACAACTCCACCCAGCAGACCAGACTATCACAGCCCGGCTTGCGCCGGCAGCTAGCGGCCGCACGGTTCATCAATAAATGCTTTATTTAGAGGTGACTACAACAGTATGCTACCTGCACAGCAAGCCTGGCAAGCTGCTCGTGTAGTATTTGATATGCAAATACCAGTAACATTTATATTAGGTCATTCCCATGACCTAATATAATGGTTTGAGGCTCTTTATGTTCCTGGAGCAAGCGGATGCCTTTGGGTTCTACTAGCATGAGACAGGACGTATGGAGATATTACTGGTGCCCACTCTAGCAAATGGATGATTAACGGAAGATAGTGATAGTGATAGTGAATCATATGTGACTTGTTAATAATTAAAAACTGATATCCAGTTTATGACAAGGGCAAACTGACATAATGAGCCATTCTGGTATTTATTTTTCAGTTCTTCAAAGATACATGGCAAGTTAGCTTTATTTTACTCCAAGGGAAATTTTTTTTATATTCATGAAATTAAAAAAAAATTTTACTATACCATCGGGTGATATAGTAACAATTACAAAAATGTTCATGTCTGGGTTTCAGTCACAGTGTTCCAGCACCCATCCCTCCACCAGTGCCCATTTCCCACCACCAATGTCCCCAACTCCCTCCCCTCCAGACACTTGGCGCTAGTTCTCTCCTCTCTTCTCTCTTCTCTCGCTGTTTCTCTCTCTCTCTCTCTCCTCCTTCCTCTTTCCCTTCTCTTATTGTGGCTTGCAATACATACATTTAGAGGTTATCATGTATATCCCTTTGCCTACATCAATGCTCAGTTCTAGGCTGGTATTATCATTTCCAACAATTATTAAATTATTAGTACAGTTTCTTTCTCTGTCTTACCTAACCTCTGACTCCCATATATTTGCAGTAGATCCCACCCACTGACAAGACTTCCTGATCCATGTTTTACTTGGCTTTGGATATTAGTATCATACTATCTTTTTATATCCTGCAAACAAATGCAGTCATTCTATATCTGTCCTTTTCCCTCTGGCTAATTTCACTCAGCATGATCCTCTCCATGGCTATCCATTTATAGACAAATTAAGGAAAATAATTTTAATCTCTCTTTTAATCTCTCTCTCTCTGTCCCCCGCCTCTCTCTCTCTCTCTCTCCTCTCTCTCTCTCTCTCTCTGGTCCCCCAAAAGAAAGGATCTTTTCTTTTACGATCAATCTTTTACAAGTCGAGGAAGATCCCAAATGAGATGAAATAATTATCTGAGGGGTTGAATGGGGAGGCATACCCAATGATATTCAGGGGCTACTTCCAACTGTGCTCAGGGATCATACATTGTACTGCTTGGGGAAATTGCAATATGGAGGATCGTAGCAGAGGCAGCCACTGCAGGACACTAGCCTTAATCTCTGTACTTGCTTTCTGGCCTCCAATAAAGTATTTAAAAGCAAAGGGGGAGGGGAAATATGAGAGAGATGGAAAATGGTACAATCAAACAAGGTGAAAAGACAATAAAATTATTCAATATGGGTACTCTTAAGTTTTCATTTAGCAAATCAGTAAACATGCTAAATCCTTAGAAAAAGAAATATCTGTTTTGTTCTACCCCCCCATTCATTCACAATCATTTTCACAAAAGAAAAATATGTTTAAGCTCTCACAAGACTTAATGCACAGTGTAAACATCTACAAGAGTCAATTTTGAGGCACTCCAGCAGAGAGCCAGAGACTTTATTTACAAAACAAAGCATCTCGATGGGCTTCACTTTGGGCTGGTATAATTTCCTTTTTACTAAATAATGAATGATATTCATTCCCATGCATTTTTCAATTTTGAAAATACTAATTTAATTTTCTAATTTCTGTAATACTCTTTGCCCAAACCTTTTCATTATCATTTGGCATAGTCAAAGTCAATATTGTACCACCTAATGTATAATATACAATAAAAAGGGCAGGATTTCTAACAAAAATAAATCAAGGTAAGTTAACATCCTCATCTTCCCTCTTCCCTGTACTTCTACCTGGCCTCCTCCCCAAAATTTAGCAAGATAAAGTTATGAAGGGAAAGAAAGTACATCATTTATTAAAAGTTACAGCTTTTTTTTTTTAAGTGGGAATAAAAGCAGGAAGGAACTAGATAGATCTCAGGTCTTATACTAAGTTCCCTATACTGTGGGAGGAGGATTAGAAAATGTTTCTGACAGAGGATAAAATTTCTTATTTTGGGGGCTAGGGAGGGTTTAGGGCCATACTTGGCGGTGCTGGGGGAAGTTGAAGTGGTGTTCAGAGCTCAACTTGGATCAGAGGTATGCGTGGCAAGCACTCTCTGGCTCAAAGATAATTTTTTTTAAGTATTAAATTATCTGTTATAACAGTTTTTTAAATTATACAACTGTGAGATATACAATTACAAAGATGTTCATGATTGGGTCTCACACAATGTTCCAGCACCCATCCCTCTACCACCTTCCCAACATCAATATCCCTAGGTTCCCAAGCCCCTCCCACAACCTGTTCTCTATGGCAGGCAGTTTTCTTTTCTCTCTCTCTCCTCTTAAATATAGTGGCTTGTAATATATACATTTGGGGGTTATCATGCATATCCCTTTGCCTATTTTTAATGTTCAGTTCTAGTCTGGTTCCAACAATAACTAGCACATTACTTCCTTCTCTATCTTACCTCACCTTTGACCCCCACACACTTGTGTGAGATTCCTGGTCAAGGACTCCTGGTCCATGTATTGTCTGACCTTGGATATTGGTTACATACTGTTTTTATTTTTATATTCCACAAATAAATGCAGTCATTTTATATCTATCCTTTTCCTTCTAATTTCACTCAGCATGATACTCTTTTTTTTTCCCCCCCCCCCAGCATGATACTCTTCATGTCCATCCATTTATAGGCAAATTTCATAACTCATATTTTTCTAAAAGCTGCATAGTATTCCATTATGTAGATGTACTATAGTTTCTCTATCCAGTAGTCTGTTTTTGGGAACTCAGGTTGTATCCATATTCTGCCTATTATGAATAGTGCTGCTATGTATAGAAGTGCAGATGGTATTTTAGCTGTGTGTTTTTAGGCCCCCAGGGTATATTCCCAGGAGTGGTATTGCTGGATCAAGTGGGAACTCTATTTCTAGTTTGTGGAGAAATGTCCATATTGTTTTCCAAAAAGGTTCTCCCTGCATCACGCCAGCACTAGTTGCTCTTGCTCTTTTAAATGTGTCCAAGTCTCTGGTGTAAGATATCTCATTGTTTTGATTTACATCTCCCTTATGATTGGTGATGGGAGAGCATTTTTCACATACCTTTAAGCCATGCGAATTTCTTCTTTGAGGAAGTTTCTGTTCATTTCCTCTCCCCTCTCCCCATTTTCTGATGGGGTTGGCTGTCTTTTTCTTATAAAGTTCTACTAGTGCCTTATATATCTTGGATATTACCACCTTATCCAATGGGCATTGGGTGAATATTCTTTCCAACTCTGTGGGCTGTTTTTATATATTGGTCATCATTTCTTTTGAGGTGCAGAAGATTTTTAGTTTCATGTAGTCCCATATGTTTATCTTTGCATCCTCTTGTTTTAACAGTGATGTTTCATCTTTGAAGATACCTTTAGTTTCAATATCAAGGAGGATTTTGCGTATGTTTTCTTTGATGTACTTTAAGGATTCAGATCAGATACTGAGATCTTTCATCCATTTTGATCTGACTTTTGTGCATGGCAGCGGTCTGATTTTATATTTGTACATGTAGCTACCCAATTTTCCCAGTACCACTTGTTCAAGAGGCTTTCCTTACACCACTTAGTATTTTTTGTTCCTTTATCAAAGATCAAGTGATCATATACTTGAGGGTGAGTGTCAGGATATTCAACTTTATTCCATACGCCCACATGTTTGTTTTTACTTCAATATCATGCTGTTTTAACTACTACTGCTTTATAGTTCAGTTTGAAGTTGGGAAAGGTGAGGCCTCCCACCTTTTCCCAAGGATTGCTTCAGCTATTCTTGGGGGTTTATTGTTTCAAATGAATTTCAGGACGTTTGGTCAATTTCTTTGAAACATGTCAGGGGTATCCTTACAGGGACTTCATTGAATCTGTATAACGCTTTAGGGAGTATTGCCTTTTTGACAATGTTGATTCTCCCAATCCATGAACAGGGGATGTGTTTCCATTCCCTAATGTTCTCTTTTATTTCTTGAAGTAGCATTTTGTAATTTGCTTTGTACAGGTCCCTTACCTTCTTAGTTAAGCTGATTCCGAGGTACTTGATTTTCAGAGGCACAATTGTGAACAGGATTGTTTTCTTAATCACTTGTATCACTTGTCTTCCCGTTGATCATCGATTTGCTCGAGTGGGCACCAGTAATATCTCCATATGTTCTGTCACATGCTAGTGTGGCCCAAGGGCATCTACTAGCTAGAGGAACATAAAGAGCCTCAAACCATTCCATCAGGTCATGGGAATGAGGTCTATAATTGTTACTGGTATTTGGCATATCAAACACAAGGGTAGCTTGCCAGACTCTGCCGTGCAGGTGGGATACTACTGTAGTCACCTCTAATCTCGAGTATTTATTGATGAACCGCATGGCGCAAATCGGCCACAGAGCCGGCTGTGATCAGCTCTTCTGCTGGGTGGAGTTCTGACGAGAGGGAGTCTGATGTGGAAAATGAGGGGCCCTCATGGTGTGGGGATCCTCTAGCTTTTCACGAGGCTCTGCTGGGGTGGCAGGTCAGGGCTAGAACCTGCCATCCATCCTGGGCGCCTAGTGATCAGCTGGGCACAGGGAGAGCATGCAGCAGCTCTGCCCTGTGTATATGAGTCTCTGGATCAGCGTACCTGGGCTGGACTTGAAAAAGACTGCTGCAGGGTGGGTCTGTGGACGAGCTGGGCTGTGATCAGCTCTTCTGCTGGGTGGAGCTCTTCTGCTGGGTGTTTTTTTTTTAATATCACTGTCTTCCCTTTCATTGTTTGTATATAGGAAAGTCACAGACTTTGGGGGTATGATTTTGTAACCTGCTGCTCTACTATACATATATATTGTTTCTAGATTTTTGGTAGAGACTTTATAATATTATAGACTTTAGTGTTTTGCTAGACTTTATAATGCTATACCTACTTTCTCTAGGTATAGTATTATGTCATCCGAAAATAGTGATAGTTTTGCTTCTTCTTTTCCTATCTGGATGCCCTCAATGTCTTTTTCTTCCCTATTGCTCTGACAAGTACTTCCAGTACTAAGTTTAATAGAAGTGGTGATAGTGGGCAACCTTGTCTTGTCCCAGGAATTAAGGGGAAAGCTTTTAGTTTTTCCCATTGAGTATGATGCTTGCTGTGGACTTGTGGTATATGGCTTTGGCTATATTGAGAAAAGTTCCTTCAATTCCCATTTTGTGGAGAGTTTTTTTTATCATAAACAGGGGTTGGATCTTGTCAAATGCTTTCTCTGTATCTATAGATAAAATCATATAAGGTTTTTATTTTTCCTTTGTTAATGATGTATTTAACACCAGGGTCAAATGAGCCCTTAAGAAACTGAAAATCACTACCTGCAAATGATGATATAACACTACTAGTAACTACATAAAACTAATTCCTTACATATAAGTAAGTTTATCTGATGTTATGGCAGAAAGACCCAGTTTATTCCAAGACACAAAATTTTACTTTTTTCCCAAAATAGCTCGGCCAGCCCCTGGCCAGCCCCAACATTGCTCCAAAGGTTCACTCACACGTGCGGGGGACGGGCCACACTGGCCAGACTTGGAGTGGGGATTTGGACTCCTCCACCCTTTCCTCCATCTCCATGCCAGCTACCCGGAGAGAGACCCATGCCAAACCCACAGCTCCATTGGTGCGCAGCCACTCTGCGGCCGCGCGACAGTCTTAGATAGTACTAGTTTTTAGGATCAGGTCCTTCCCAGGATCTTTCACATTTATACACTGTATACAGTTCTAGAGCTGCTACTGGCTCTCCCTGTGACCAGCCGCTAACAAGGCGCCCGGGAGGGATGGTGGGTTCTAACCCTGGCCCACCATCCCAGCAGAGCCTCGCAACAAGCCAGACGACCCCCCACTCCATGAGGGCCTCCATTTTCCACACCCGGACTTCTCTCTCATCAGAACTCCACCCAGCAGACCAGCCTATCAGCGCCCGGCTCATCGAGTTCCACCCTGCAGCAGTCTTTCTTCAATCCGGCTCAGGTATGCCAGTCCAGAGACTCGCAGACATGGGGCAGAGCTGCTACTGGCTCTCCCTGTGACCAGCCGCTAACGAGGCGCCCGGGAGGGATGGTGGGTTCTAGCCCTGGCCCACCATCCCAGCAGAGCCTCGCAACAAGCCAGATGACCCCCCCCACTCCACGAGGGCCTCCATTTTCCACATCTGGACATCTCTCTCGTCAGAACTCCACCCAGCAGAGCAGCCTATCACAGCCCAGCTTGTGCGGCCACAAGCGGCCACGCGGTTCATCAATAAATGCTGGACTTAAAGGTGCCTACAAGAGTATGCTACCTGCACGGCAGAGCCTGGCAAGCTACCTGTGTTGTATTTGATATATATGCCAAATACCAGTAACAATTATAGACCTCATTCCGGAATAGATTGAGGCTCTTTATGTTCTTGGAGCAAGCAGATGCCTTGGGCTCTACTAGCATGAGACAGGACATATGGTGATGTTACTGGGGCCCGCTCGAGCAAATCGATGATGAGCGGGAAGACAGTGATACAGTGATACAGTTCTAGGCAAGTTCTAGCTGATACCTGTCATCCCAGTAAACCTAGCAAGAAGCCAGAACAACCCACACATCATGAGGTCAGTCATTCTCAATATCCAGACTCCACAGTTCCTCAGAGCTCCACCCAAGAGAAAACCTGATCTTTCCCTTTAAGTTTCATGAGTAAATGGTAGAGATGAGAGCCTTCTACTGAGAGTATACCACCTGCACAACAAAGCCTGGCAAGCTACCTGTGTTTTATTTGATATGCCAAAAACCAGTAACAATTATAGACTTCATTCCCATGACCTGAAGGAATGGTCTGAGGCTCTTCCTGTCCCTGAAGAAAGCATATGCCCTTGGGCTACACTTGCTTTCAACAGGACATATGGAGATGTTACTGGTGCCCTCGAGCAAATCGATGAACAGGAAAACAAGACAAGTGAATATGATGTATTATGTTGATTGACTTGAGAATGTTAAACCATCCTTGCATCCCTGGAATGAATCCTACTCCATCATGGTGTATGATATTTTTGATGAGTCTTTGGACTCCGTTTGCTAGTATTTTGTTGAAGATCTTTGCATCTATGTTCAGCAGGGATATTGGTCTGTAATTTCTTTTTTTGTATTATCTCTTTCTGCTTTGGGTATCAGGGTAATATGTGCCTTGTAGAAACTGTTTGGGAATGTTTCTTTTTCTTCTATTTCTGGAAAAGTTTGAAAAGGACTAGCAATATTTCCTCTTTAAAGGTTTGGAAGAATTCACTAGTGAATCCATTCAGACCTGGGCTTTTGTATTTGGGAAGACTTTTGATTACTGTTTCAATTTCCTCGATAGTGATGGGTTTGTTCAGGTATTCCAAATCTCTTTGGTTCAGCCTTGGGAGATTATAGGTCTCTAGGACTCTATCCATTTCCTCTAGGTTCTTGTTTCATGGCATACAGACTCTCAAAGTAATCTCTGATGATCAAACTTGAATTTCTGTGGTTTCTGTTGTGATTTTCCCCTTTCATTTCTGATTTGGTTTATTAGGGTTCTCTCTCTCCCTTTCTTAGTGAGTCTTAAGTGGTTTGTCGATCTTGTTTATCTTTTCAAAGAACCAACTCTGGGTTTCATTGATCTTTTGGATTATTTTTGGGATTCCAGCTTGTTGATTTCTGCTCAAAGTTTTATTATGTCCTTCCTTCTGTCTGTGTTGGGCTCCTTTCGTTGATCATTTTCTAAGATCTTAAACTGTGAAGTTAAGTTATTTATCTGGGCCTTTTCTTCCTTCCTGATGAACACTTGCAGAGCTATCAATTTTCCTTGTAACACTGCTTTCACTGTGTCCCACAAGGTCTAGTAGTTCACATCTTCATTTTCATTAGTTTCCAGGAATCTTTTGATTTCCTGTCTGACCCACTAGTTGTTCAGCAGTGAGCTGTTTAGTTTCCAGGTGTTTGATTTAGTTCTCCGTTTCTGTGCGTGATTCACTATTTTCAGTGTATCATGGAAGCTAATTTTTCTTAAGTAGAAAATGTATCTGAAAACTCAAGGAAAATTACCACACCAGTTAAAACAACTTTGCCTGGAGCATGTTTAAAACAGAACAGAATTTACAACAGAATGTTCAGACTTCAGTATAACATTTATCTTCCTGTGTTTAGAGAAAAGTATTTTTATATAAATGACACTGCATGAGAAAAACACATTCTGTCTCACAATATTACAGCTTTATAGATAGATAATAGATTAATTTAAACTATTTTAATTTGTACTCCTATATATATATAGTTTAAATATTTAAACTATATATATAGTTTAAATATATTAATTTGTACTCCTATATATATATATATATATATACAGGAGTACAAATTAAAATAGTTTAAATTAATCTATTATATATATATATAGGAGTACAAATTAAAATAGTTTAAATTGGGATTACAATGTTCTTTAATCACACGACATATCACTTTTTAAAATGCATGTACATAATCAACACATTCCCAAACTGCCATGGTTTGTCCAGGGATGAGATACTGATCATATACTTTTATTTGACTGTTTATCAATCACCCCTACTCCCTTTTCTACAGTGGCCAAGACTTAGACCAGAGTTTAAGAAAGCAGGATGAGGCTAGAGAGATGGCTCTCTAATTGTAGAGTACATGCTTTGTATGTGGGCTCCCAAGGTAAAAGAGGGGAAAGAGGGGAAAGAAAGCAAAGAGGGGAAAGAAACTGTAATGTAACATTCATTTCATAATCTGGGGGTTGGGTGGGGGAGTCATACCCAGCATTGCTCAGGGGTTACACCTGACTGCACTCAGGAATTACTCCTGGAGGTGCTTGGGCAACCATATAGGATGCTATGGGGACCTGTGCAGTCCTGTGCTATGGGGACCTGGGGGATAGAACCCACATGTCATATGCAAGGCAAACCCTACCTGCTGTACCATAACTCGGGCCCATAAGTATACTTTTAGCCTGATATTAAAAAATAATCTGTTCGGGGCCGGAGTGATAGCCCAGCGGGTAGGGCGTTTGCCTTGCCGCGGCCGGCCTGTGCCGGCCTGGGTTTGATCCCGGCATCCCATATGGTCCCCGAGCACTGCCAGGAGTGATTCCTGAGTGCAGAGCCAGGAGAAACCCCTGAGCATCGCCGGGTGTGACCCAAAAAGCAAAAAAAAAATAATAATTATAATAATAAATAATCTGTTCAGAAAAGCACCTTTTAATGCTAAAACTCCAGGAGAAAGACGCATACAAAACACTGTTTAAATAGGTAATTAACGAAGTAAAGTAAAAAAAACAAATAGATAATATGACAGATACAACAGAGTTTAAGGCTCTTGCCTTGAAATGGGTCAGCCTTGCTTCTATCCAGGGAACTGCAGATGGTTTCTCTGAGCATCACCAGATACGCTCCCCTAACTGCAAACTCCACAGTTAAATTTTTTCTCCCAACAGCAACTGAAGAGAATTCAGTGGACTAAGGAGCAGTTCCCAGTTTATCAGAGAATGAAAAGAACCACTAGAAACTTCCCATTATAAGAAATAAGCACACATACATTCAATTATCAATGGAAGACCATGATGTCCTTTCAAATACCACTTTCTACATTCTCCAGTCAATGAAAGGTCAAATAAAGCAACAAAAGAAAACCATGAGACACCAATTAAAGTTACATGTGAAAATTTGGAGAGCGAAGTCTGCTAATTCAAACAAAACAGCTCTTACTTTGAACAAATATAACTTCCTACTAACCTCTTTTATACACACCCTTTGTCCAAGTTGGCCTGAATTTATCAAGAAGGGACATGCCTGATTTTACTTAGTGAAGTATCTGGGCAGATATTTCACAGAAACAGAAAATTTACCACATAAGTTATCAAGAAAGCTCCATCCTGCCACCAACCTTCATGTTTCTGCTTAACAGAAACACAAGCCTAGAAGCATACATTCATTTTTTTCTTATATTTTTCAATACGAAAAATGATCAAAATTTTATATCAGCACAGAATTGAAGAAAATTAGTTTTGAGTCATTTTAGCTTCTAGTTTTCAAGTCTTTATTCAGAAATTTGAGAATTTTACAAAATTACCATTTTACACTTAGCACTTCTGCATTATTTTTATGGGAACATAGTGACATACTTTCCTAGGTTTTAAAAGGTGACAGCTCCCATAGCTCCTCACTGTAATCTGAGGTGGAGGGGCTCTAAAGTGGTGCTCAGGAGGCCTAAGAGGACCACTCCTGGTAACACAACAGTTCATCCTTCCCAGGGCCCAAGGATGAGGTGCTGCATGGGCCCTGCAATGACAGAAACCACCAGAGCCAACACAGCAGTGCTTGGGGGGCCTCCAAGGCCATATCCACAATACCCACAATGGGTCTACAGGGGGCCACTCAGTGAGGCCTGAAAAGCCATCTGGTGCCAGTAATGGAGCCAGACTGGGAAAGACATCTTGTGAGGAGAGATGGTAAACAGTCTCCTCAGAGCTCCTTGTTCTTCAGGTTAAATACCCTCAGAAGTCAGAAGTTTTATAGCTGAATCTTTAAAGATACAAAAGAAAATAATAACTGGGCACTTTTATACATCATAAACTCATCAAACTCATCTACATGAAACATTCAAATTGCCCCCAAACAATGCTTATAATTAATTAGAAATAAAACAGGCTATTCTAATTTTATAAGTAATGGAATGCAGAAGCAAGAGTGTATGCTTTGCATGCATTAGCCCCAGGTTCAAACGTTGGTACATGGTCCCCTGTGCACAAACTAGAATAACCCCTGGGGAGGGGTAGAGGGCAGAAGAGGAGGATGCAGAGGAGGAGAAGACAGACCGAACCATAACTTCTAAATAATGCCACTCTCCCAAGCTTATGAGTGAAAAGTACCAGCAACACTTCTAAAATCTTCATGACAACAAAACATGGGCAGAAAAATACACAAATCTGAATCTGAGTTTAGTCACTCCTTAGCAAATCTTTGTAACCTCTTCAAGTCTAAACTTCTGTATTAGTAAAATAGGTGTAAAACACCACTGATTTCAAAAGATAGTAGGATGGGCCAGAGCAATAGTATAGGATTAATGTGCTCAGTGAAATTTTTTTGTTTTTGGACCATACCCAGCCATGCTCAGGGCTTAATCCTGGCTCTGTGCTTAGGGACCCACTCCAGGCAGGGTTTGGTGGGACCAAAAAGGGTGCCCAGGATTGAATCCTAGTTGGCTGCATACATGATAAGTGATAAGCACCTTTCATGCTGTTAGAGCTCTAGCCCTTTAAAAAAAAAAGAACAGACTGTACAACTAGAATATAAACTTCTCAAGGTCACGGCTTGACTATATCTTGAATTCTCTGCCAATTTTTGAGTACTCACAATTTATAACTACTCTTAATTAGTGGACAACCAACGCCAGGGTTGTTGGGGTTTTTTTAAGTATTAGAAGCATTCAAAGAATTTGGAAGGTGTGTTCGTTTAATGTAAAGTTCTGGTGTAAAATTTGTATAATTAACATAAATTTCCTGAGACCATAATTGAAAATTAGGAAAAAAAAATTCTTAACGTATGTAACCTTCTAAATATGAGGCTCTTTCTCTCAGATTGGTGTTAACCCCTATAAATTGAGGGAGGGGGCTTTAATATGGCGCAACATAAGCAGTATTAAAGTTTTATGTGTATAGGTATATCCACATTTTTTATGGTTTGTCGTTACCCAAGACAGTCACGAGTGACATCTGAGAGCAGTTACTGCGTACTATTTAAGGGGAGGGTGGCAAGAGAAGCTTATTTGGGCAAAACCAGAGAAGCCTGGTGTCCCAGGAATCTAATGAGGGATGGCTGCACATGAGGCATAATAATGAGAGTGTATAGCACATCAGTCATGTACTTATTGTTCCCAGCTGCTTACATATCATACTATCTTCATAGTATGCTGTGGGTCAGAGAGATAGTACAGGGTAGGGTAGGATAGTAAAAAATACTATAAAGTATAGTATAGTATCAGAGTGTTATGCTCTGTCGATATAGGTGCACCAAAGGTAACAAATGCACCACTCTACTGAGTGCTGCTGCTCATTTCTTTCAACATAACTGTCCAGAAGAAACCTGGGTGGGTAGCAGAGTTACATATACTTGTCATTGACAGCTTTCTTCCAAATGCTTTCAAAAGAAACATCAAAAGAACTTTTTGTTTGTTTTGGGGCCACAATCAGCAATGCTCAGAGTTATTCCCGGCTCTGCACTCAGGAATTATTCCTAGTGGTGCTCAGGGAACCATATGGGATGCCAGGGATCAAAACCAGGTTGACCACGTTCAAGGCAAACACCCTACTGTGTGTACTATTGTTCCTGGCACTCAAAAGAATTTTTTCATGTTCAATGCATGTTTTCTGAGTTGTTTCCCAAAATACAATATATTCCTTACACAGCAGCCAAAAACCTTTGCGCTCTACTATTACTACCATGTACAAGGCCAGAATCCACTGCTCCAACAAGCTCCACCCAAATAATAAGCAGCTGAAAAACTCAGGTTTGTGGGTCTTGTGACTAAAATCTCCAGGCTTTCATGGAGTCGGGATTGGACTCCCTACCCCAACCCCATTCCTACTGAAAGATGGCAGACACATCCATGAACCATCTTAGGTAGCAAGTAATTTCATCCAACAGCCATGGTCCAGAGATCAATAAGGAGCTAAGATACCCCTAGTCTGCCAGGCTGACTCAACTGGGACAACTTGGGGGGACGGGTTTGGGTCTGGCCCATCCCAGCAGAGCAGGGCAGCCAAAATTCTCCACACTCCACAATCACTGCCATGTTCAAGGCCAGACTCCACTGCTTGGGCAAGCTCCACCCAAAAAATTAAGATGAAGAAAAACTCAGGTACGGGTTTCATTTTCAGATTTCACTGAAATCTCCAGGCTTTCAGAGTCGGGATCAGGTTCCCTCCCCCCAACTTGTACTATGGGAAAAGCCAGTAGTCATTCCCATCCCCCAAAGTTAACACACAACTAAAATTTTAACTCTATCACCCTTTAAGATTTTGGAGTTCCTGGAACGCTGGCGCACAGCTGTTACAATTCTGATACACCATCATTACGGACGTATGTTGTAATAAGCAATATAAAGTAAAATAATTAGTGCCTGCTAAGAGAGCAGACTTGGGGGGTGAGTGGAAAACTGGAGACTTTTGGTGGCAGTAAGGGCACATTGGCGTGGGACTGGTGTTGAAATACTGAATATTTCAGTATTATCTGAAATATCTGAAACAACTGTATTGTGAACAATTCTGTAATTTACGGTGTGTAAATAAAGATTAAAAAGTATATATTTATTCCTTATAGTTTTTATTTTTGGTCTACAAAAAGACATAAAAGGTTAAGGCATTTACCTAGCATGCAGTTGCAACCCAGGATGCAATTCCAGTACTGCACATAGTCCACAAGCACTGCCGCGTATGGCCCCTTGACAAAGAGCCAGGTATAGCTCCCAAAACAAAAATTTAAACAATTAAAGTTTAAATTATTTTCTGTTGAAAAGAGTAAAACATTATGATCAATAAAGTCTTTTTGGGTCACACCCAGCAATGCTCAGGGGTTACTCCTGGCTCTGCACTCAGGAATTATTTCTGGCAGTGTTTGGGGGACCATAGTCCACAGTTTGATGCAGTGAACTAAACTGGGTCAGTGTTGTGCAAGGCAAATGTCCTAGCCACTGTACAAAAAACACACATTGCAGGGTGGGAGCGATAGCCCAGTGGGTAGGACGTTTGCCTTGCACCACGACAGCGCCCATCCCATATGGTCCCCTGAGCACCGCCAGGAGTAATTCCTGAGTGCAGAGCTAGGAGAAACCCCCCTGAACATTGCCGGGTGTGATCCAAAAAAAGCAAAAAAAAAAAAAAAAAAATTGCACTGTAAAAAAATCTTTAAAAATAACCCAAAACCAAGGCAAGGCTCCACAGCAGTGTCCCTTGCATGTGTAAGGCCCCGAGTTTGATCCCCAGCACCAACATGTACAAAAGCAATCCTCTCGAGAATTCTAGAAATTACAATAACTTTCCAGCATCCCTCATTTTGAACCTAATTTGAATTTTAAAAAGACAAAATTACTTTCCTAAGTATAACACATGCCAACACAGAAATTAATTAGGTTAAATCAATAAAATACGTATATGTAAACCAAATAAACCTCTTCGCTAAATATGTAAATATTTGTTAAACCTGTAGAGATATATAATAACAAAACTTTAAAAAAGAATGTCACTATTTAAAATTCATTTTCTCCCAAAGAATTTAAGATTGAGACCCCAGAAGTGAGAAAATAAAAATGATTTCTGGAAGCCCAGGATCACATTATGGCAGGCGATATATCACATTAAGTACACCTAACAGGAAGCAAAGAGTAATCTAGGTCCGAGAAGTTCGTTAGGAGTGGACTTGGGCAGTCAGAGAGAGAGTACAGCAGGCAGGGTGCTTGCCTTCCACACTGCCAAACCAAGTTTGATCTCCAGCCCTATACAGTATTCCCTCAGCATCTCCAGGAGTGGTCCCTGAGCACAGAGCCAGGAGCAAGCCCTGAAGCAAAGCTGAGTGTGACCCAAAACTCCATACATAGAATAAAAAGAAATCTTTCCCTACATTCCCAAAACCAGCAAAAAAACATATAATATGCTATGAAAAAGCCAGGAGGCTACAGCTTTCTCTCCTATGACTGGATTTAGCAAAGTTAACAAATGACAGACAAAATGTCAAAAATATAAACACTATGAAAGAAATTTATTTGGGGGCCAGAGTGATAGCATAGGGGTAGGGCATTGCTTTGCACACGGCCAACACGGGTTCGATCCCCAGCACTGCAAGGAGTAATTCCTGAGTGCAGAGCCAGGAGTAACCCCAGAGCATCGCCGGGTGTGACCCCCAAAAAAAAAAAAGGAATGTATTTCCCCAATTTAAGGAAACACATTTATAGTAATACTAAAAATAATAAAAAATGCTTTGAGAAAGTATTTGTGAGGTGCCCATTAGGATAAACAGATTATCATAAAGAATTAGTTTTCTGCAGAAACTGTTAAGTAGGCATAACCTCAAATTATACACAATTTACATGGTAAAGCTCCCTACATTTTCCAATACAGATCCATTTCCCATCGTTTCCCTTTAATTATAGTTTGAAAAAGCTTTTCATGACTTTTCTCTTACAGTATAAAAAGTCTTATAAACATTCCTGTCTGGTCATTTTTTTTCTCACTGAAACAAAAGTCAAACATCAGCCATCCATAAATTCTTGTGATGATATTCCTAGACTGCATAAAGCCTTTAAAGGTATTTGTGTCCAACTGTCAGTTGGTGCTTTTGCAATTAAATGGGCCAGTCATTTGGAGAAAAACAACTTAAATGTGCATAATTCATCATACTAGTAAGTCAAACACAGTACCAGAGTATCTGATAACAAATAACTAATCAGAGGGTGGGGTGAAGGGAAGGAACTGGTGGAAGGTGGTCTCAAAAGGTACCAACTACCAATTAACAGCTAAGTGGAAACGGGGCAAGCGCAATAGTGCAGCAGTTAGGGTGTTTGCCTTGCACGGGGATCTGGGTTCAATTCTCCGCATCCATATGGTCCCCGAGTACTGCCAGGAGTAATTACCAAGAGCAGAGCCAGGAGTAAACCTTGAACATTGCCAGGTGGGGCCCCCAAAACAAACAGAAAAAGGAAAGCGCCGGGGAAGTAAGGTACAAAATCCTGCCAACAGCTACCACTAACTAGGGTACAAAGTGAAGTTGTTAGGGTAGATCCTGGTCTCCCTAACAAGACTAGTTTCTCTTTTTACTGTACCTTCGTAATGATAGATTCTTGCTGAACTTACTCAGGCATAATCATTTCACAACATACAATACCAATTCATCATGCTATAGGTCGATTATTTCTCAATAATAACCGCTGGAAGGTGAGGGGCATCTTGCCTAAATGCCAAACTACATATGGAGACAGAAACACAGAGGAACTTGGCTCTATACAAACTTCAGAGTAAAACACCATGCCAACAGCATGAAGGGTTTCTATCTGGGAATTTCGAACTGAAAAGACGTTCAGGGCCAGGGAGAAAACATACCCTTGATTTCTTCCGGACTGGGAAATAAATGCTCCCGTTGCGCAGCATGGGTTCAAGCCCGAGACCCGCAAAAAAAAAAAAAAAAAAAAAAAAAAAGTTTCTTCAAAGAGGTTAAGTGACTTGTCAGTCATCTTAAAAGGGGTAATAAACAAACAGAGCACTTCTTCACATCTGTCTTGCAAAGGAGGGGGTGAAGTGAAGGGAGAATAATCCAGAGACTCATTCGAGGTCCTCTGTGGTTTTCCTACCTCCCGCTTCTGCTTCTGCCCCTGGTCTTTCCGAAGCCCAGAAGCAAGTTCTTACCTCCTGGATGCGCTTCCTGGCGCGCTGGAGAACTTCTTCGTAGCCCTTCTGCCGCAGCTCGCTGAGGCTCTCGTAATACTCCTCGGGGTCGTCAGTCTCGGTGAAGAGCACCTGGGAGAGGATCTTCCACCCGCAGGTGTCCAAGCCGTGGCCCAGGTAGACCTGGAGCTGGTAGCACAGTGTGTCGATCTCCTGCTCGGTCATCTCGGGGGCGCCCCCAAAAAAGCACCGTCCACATGCCCGAGGGCTCCTCGGGGAACACCGGCAGGCAGGGCTCCAGCTGCGAGTTCACCGAGCACAGCTGCTGGTGTACGGCGCGCAGGTCCTGGAAGGAGAAGAGGCCGGCCCAGCTGCACTCCTCGGCCGCCGGCTCCAGTTCCGAGTCCGGAGCCGCGGGCTCTTCCTTCACCAATTCCAGCACCTCGATCTCCTCAGAGACGGCCCCACAGGCGCTCACGACGCGCACCGACGCCACAGGGGCCTCCTTGGGCGACGGCGGGGCAGCCGCCGCCGCCTCTCTGCCTTCCGCTCCTTGGCGGGCCGGGCTGGACTTGGCCCGCACCGGGCTCCGGAGCGCGCTGTCCGCCCTTTGCCGGCCGGGCTCCTCAGCAGCGGGTCGCCCCTCAGACTGCGCGCGCTCCGCGGAGAGGCGCCGCCATCCGCCCAGGCCGTGCTCCTCCGCGGCCCGGGGCTCCGGCCCGGAGTCGGCGCTGACGCGGCGCAGTCGGAGCGGCCCCTTGGTCGCGGGCTGCCGGGCCCGCGGGTCCCATCGGCGGATGCGGCGGCGCCAGGCGGTTCGGCGGCCCCTCGCGCCCCCGCCGGCTCCCGGGAGCCGCTCCTCTGGCGCTGGGCCGTCCGGTTGTGGCAGGTGATAGCAAACTTGCCCTCGATCTCGTTCCAGGCCACAATGAAGACGAACTTGTGCTTCTCGCGCTCCTCGAACACATGCGGCCGCACGGCTACCCAGTCGGACTCGAGCGTCTCCTCCAGCGCGAACGACATGGTGGCTGGGGCGCCAGGCCGCGGGGGCAGGCGCCGCTCCCCCTGCCCGGGCGAGGACGGACTCGCCGGCTGGCTGCGCCGCGCCCACCGCTCACCCTCGCCGGGCGCCTTCAGCCATCTTAGCGCGCCGGCCGGCTCTGCCCTTCCCCGCTCGCCCGGCCCGGCCGCGCTCGGGCCGACAACGCTCCTTTGTGGCGCGGCTCCCGGGAAAGACAATACGCGTCCCCGAAGCAGGTAGTTCACATGGTCACGTGCGGCCGGATCTGTTTACAAGCCCCGCGCTGCCGCAGCGCCTCGCGCCCGCCCCGGCCGCCCCTCGCGCGCGAGGCCGCGCGACTGCGTCTCAGGCGCTCGGGAAGGTGAGACCAGAGTCTCGCCGGGCCGGCCCGGCCGGTCGCACTCGGGGTCGGCGGTGGGTTTGTCTCCGCCGCTCGCCCGAGCCCGGCTCCCCCGCCCCTTCTCTTCGGCGGCGCCGCCGTCCGAAGCCGGCCTGAGAGACCGACGCGTCTCCTCAACTCTGCGCCTCAGTCTCGCCACAATGTTGCCATTCGGCTGCTGACGTCGCCGCTCCACGAGGGACGTAAACATGGGCACGTGCCGCACGCTAGTGACGCGGCGGCGGCGGCGGCGCGCAGGAGCGCGCGCGCGGGAGGAAAAGAGCCGGCGCCGCGCCTCGGCGTCCCCACCCCCACGGGCCCGCGGCGCGCGCCGCTCTCTGCTGTGTTCTGCGCAGCCGCTGCCTCCTGGGCACCCGAGCTGGCCCCCGCTGCCTTCCTTTCCTGCTGCTCTCCGGGCGCTGACAAGGCAGGTGTGTCCTGTGGGACTGGTTACCTCAAGCTTTGGGCAAAGAGGAACTCGGGCGGAGGAACTGAAACTTCGAGAGCTCTATCTACCCTTTCAAAGTGACCCTCCATAGTGGGTAAATTTCCCTCCATTCTCGCCGTCTGGACGGATCACTTCTAAATTTAGAATAAAGTTGCTCAGGATATTATGGCAACTTTGTGCTGAACTTCCTCAGGGTCCCCGAGACCTTTGGATTCACCCCTAACACCTTGGAGACTCGGTTTTGGATATGGAAGGAAAGTGTCAGGAGATGAGCCGGTAAAAACTTCAAAAAAAAAAAATCAGATGGAACTTTAGTCATGTCTAAAAAAGGACGAATGTTTGCATTTCAGTCCTCGGTATTTTATTGCTTAGGGTTTCATCATTGTGTACTGTTCCGTAAACCTCGTTTTTTAGATCACTCGCTTAATTAAGTACTTTTTGAAGCCCATGACGAGAGTTCGTAAATCGGAAGGATTCTGCGATTCATGCTATGATTTTTTTAAGACAGATTACCTAGAGGACCTTACAGTAAACCATTAGGTTGTTGGCATTCTCTTCTTTCCTGTTAGTGTCCAATACATGGTGCAGGTTTTCTGGGTTCACAGAAAAGCCCATTCTTTTGCCTTTATATTTGTAAAGTATGCAACCCATTTGGCTTAATATGCATCGTCTTTAATATTTCAATTTGTTCTGACACCTGAATAAGCAATTTTAAAAAAGTACCTTTCCCTGTTGCAGTACTCTTACTGAATAAAACCTGCTCTTGTCATTAGAATAAAAACAAAATTAGCCCTGTCTCATAGTTGAACATTTAGATCTCCATATCTGCTTTGACAAAACAAACAGCAAAGTATAGTGCAAAAGAGAAGGGTTAGTTTTCAACCTTTTCACAGTTCTTTATGTGGAACTGCAAATTTTCAATGCTTAAAACTGAAATTGTGTCAACTCTAAAATGCAAATCACATCTACTGTTCAAAGAACAGGAAGAAAGAAAGAAAATAGTTCATTGCTGATCCGTGCCACCAGCTAAGCAAACAATAGCATGTTATAGACTTTTCTGCGCAAGAGTTACTAATAAACACTTTTTTCTGATAATGACAGGGATCATTAGCTAGTATGTGATGCTTTATGAGTAAATATGAATACTGAAAGAATACTAAATAATATGTTTTGCAGTAAGCATTTTTATTTGTACTTATTAAAATGGCAATAATTGAGCTGAAAAGGTAGCCCAAAGGTGCTGAGCCCAGGCTTTGCATGCAAAGGTTACTTACTAGTTTTGATCTCAGGCACTGTATGGTCTCCCTCTTCCCCCAATGCCTGCACCTCCAGGAACAATCTCCAAGCTTAGAGCTGGGAGAAGTCCCCCAAGCACCCTTGCTGTGAACTCCCCCAAAACAAAATAATATTCCAGTGTTTATCCCAAAATCTAAAAATATGGTTTGTGGTTACTCAGGAATTGATTATTTTATCAGCATACTCTGATTATTGTGTTTTGTCCATAGGGTTTGTTCCAATGTTTCTCATTTCCTCTGGCTTAATGAAAAGAGATGAACAAAAATTCCCATGACTGTTGGGGCGCTCCGCGGGGTCCCCGACAGTGCCGGGAAGCCAGTTCCCTTCTACCTCCGAAGCCGGCGAGGAACGGATGAAAACTCAGGAATCCGATGCAGTTTTAAAAGGCTTTACTTATCACAGGTTCAGGCATACAAATCAGCAAAAGGAAAAACCCGATGCTTAGGGATTCCAGGCTAGAACCCCAGCCACGTGTAGGCCAAGATGGCGACCACCACGTGTAAAAGCTTCCAAGGGAATGAACGCTCACAAGGAGAGAGATCCCACAAGGAAGAAGGAAGCGAGAGGCGGGAACCGGCTAGTTTATATCCCTGTAACTCAGACCTTCCTCCCATTGTTATGGAAAGCAGGGAGGGTCCAATGCCCTTAGGTAATCCCCTCCCTGCACCTCACCTAGGGCCTTTACTGTGCTAATGTTTTGAGCCAAAATCTGCTTAGGAATGCTTTTGTAGTGTAGAGAAGGGGGTTTCTGAGATGGCATGTCTCTGTACCTTGACCAACACCAATGCCAGTTAAATATTTCTCCAAGCCTTCACAAGTCTCCTCTACTTCATTGTAGTTTTGTATTTTAGTTGCCTTTGAGTATATCAGGGGAGCCATGCTTGTTTGCTTGGAAGCAAACAGCATTTCTCTCTGGTCTAATTACTTAGGTGTCCTACGTGGCCAGGCTAATATGCTGGTAAGATCTAGCTAGTCCCACGATGATTGTGATAGCATGGGAGAATATTTATACCAGCTAGTACAGCATACATGGTCGGATAAACTGCCACATTTAGACTACCCCCTTATCTACGGAGTGATTTGCGGGAGGCAATCCAGAGCAGATGCAGCGGCCCTTAGGAGTCCTGCAACACATGATAGGTTACTTTTAGTACTCTACACTTCTTTTTTAGATCTGTATCTGATTTTGAAGCAAGATTTGAGTATGTAAGTTACTCCCTGGGAATAACTAAAGCTACAGAAAAACCACATACACCATACCAGCTTTGAAAGAAAGGGCTTGAAAATGATTAAATGATTAACTAAAGTGAGAATTCACTTTTGTATTATTTTAAATTACACAATATTGAGGGTTGTTAGGTAATCTGGGAAATGTTTTACTCCTTTTTAGGGGTTGGAGCAATACTACAGCAGGTAGAGCATTTGCCTTGCACGTAGCCAACCAAAGTTTGATCTCTGGCATCCCAGCTAGTCCCCCAAGCACCACCAGAAGTAACTCCTGAGTGCAGAGCCAGAGCATTGCTGAACATTACTGGGTGTGAACAAAAAAAAAACCCTTTTTAAAAACAATGTTTACATAACAGTTTTCTAATTATATAGCATTTTGTATGCATATT
The DNA here is from genome assembly GCA_021461705.1 of Cryptotis parvus. Classification (NCBI taxonomy): domain Eukaryota; kingdom Metazoa; phylum Chordata; class Mammalia; order Eulipotyphla; family Soricidae; genus Cryptotis; species Cryptotis parvus. The sequence goes on along the minus strand of JAJIBD010007692.1, from coordinate 59,542 downwards.
AATTTCATCCTTGCATTAACCATGTAATGATTAAATAAGTTCAGGGGCTGGAGAGATAGTACAAGGGTTAAGCGTCCATGCCACCCACCCAGGTTTAATTCCCTGCGGTTCTTATTCTCCCCTGAGCAATGCCAGGAGTAATCCCTGAACACAAAGCCAGTACTAAGTCAGCAGTACTACTGGATATATTCCCTCCACCAAATAAACAATTAAGTCTTTAAGTTTGTGTTTGTGGAAATAACTAATTAGTTAAATAGACCTGATTAGTTTGGTCACACATCTCAGAATTGGGGCCAGGGAATGACACAAATTCAGGAGCCTCATACATGTGTGTGCCTGTTAGGTCCTAATAGGAACAGATCCTAAAAAAAAGAAGAAATTAAAAACTTGATGGCTAGGGACTGAGGGTGCTGGCTATACACAGAAAAGGGGAAGAGAGGAGCACAGATTGAGCAGTCTATTTAAACAGGCTCTCTGGGTAAAGAATGTTCCTGAAACAAGTTCCTACCTCGAGTGGAAATGGCTAGGCCTACCCTGAGAAAAGCCGAAGATGAAACCTGAAAATGCAAATGACTGGGACCTGTGAGCAAACCTTGCAGCTGCAGAATGCAGCCCTTCTGAAGGAGGATCTGACTGACTCATCATCACGCCTGCCAAGTTTAGCTTATGTGCCACATGAACGTCCTTCATAACAGAGAGCAGCTGCCTTAGGAAACCAGTGGGCCTCTCTTCCTGAGTGTAAACTTCAAATAGGAGACTGGGAGACAAAACGCAGCTACCTTTGGTCATGTGGTCCCAATAGGTGCCCTTCATCTCGCTCTTTCACTCGCAGCTGGCCTCAGTGACTCACTAGCTGATGCTTTCCAAACTCTCATTCCAAAGGGTCTGAACTCCTGGTAATCTTACATACAACCACTGTGCATGGCCTCCATTGCCACCTCCACTACCTTTATCACTATGAGGCTAGAGGTACATAAGGTAACAAACTAGAACACTTGCGTTCCATACCAGTTCTCTGGGCCTGTCCATCATGGAGCAGGCCTGCTGCTCTCAAGCTTGGAGCTGGGAGAAGTTCTCCCAGCTCAAAAGTCAACAATTTTGTGTCAGTGTTGATTGCCCCTGATAACCTAATGATGATTCTGCTCACCTTTCTTAGATCTGAAGTGTGCAAGTGACAGCTGTAGCTTGTAGTTTATTGGACTATTTGCTGCACCCTGGCAAACTATGCTAAAACAAGGTCTCTAAACTTGCAGAACCCAGAACTTTGGGGACTGAAAGTGATAGTTGCAGGGCTGCTCTCCTCTTTCCTGGATGTATGTATTTACTTTTATGAGGGCATAGTGCCATATGAAGGTCTGTGAGTCAAATTTTGCATATGTCCCAGAAGATGGTACCCCCATTCCTGATGAAGGATACTTGGTGGTGGGAGTTCATCATCAATCAGGGAGTGGGATCTTCTTTAAAGTGCTCAGGCACTACTACTGGCTGTATGCTCAGAAGTGACTCCTGGCAGTGCTCAGGAGACCGTATGTTGTGCTGAAGATCAAGTAAGGTAACTGCCTCGACCCTTGTACTATTTATTTCTCTGGTTAAATACTATGTTTTTGAGATGATGCTTTATGTGTCATTTCAATATGCCATACTAACCCCTCTGTTTGGCTAGCAGATTCAAGGTGGATCTGTAAAGACTTTCCTGGTTGAATGCCTTGCTGTTCCATTTTGGTTGACCAGACATTCCATAAGCAGCCTGAAAGTATTGCTGACTGAGACTCTCAAGACAGGCAGATCCATCTCTGATTAAGTGTCCATTACTGTGAGAAAAACCCATGATGAAAATATGTTGGAGGACACACCCTAATGAACTCTGGGTCTCTGCAAGCCCAGAGTTTGCAGAGAGCATTTGTAAGGCCTGTGTGTGTATGTGCACCTGAGTTCTGCATGAGAAACCTGGATAGCCCTGCCCATGAAGGGCTGGCTTGAGGCCTTTGGCCAGCCTTTGGGCAATAAAATATACTAAGAAGAATAAGATAGTCAAATTTGGTCGGAAAAAAAAAATAAGATAGTCCTCCATTTTGGTGGAGGATCTCAGTCTAGGCACAAGGCCTGAGGTTTGGCCAGAAGCTAGAGGTTTGGGAGTCTCATGGTTTGGGATTATATTAGCAGAGTTTGTTTAATTATTGGTGATAAGTAAAGTCTTTTGGAACTGTGCTGAACTCGTGGATTTTGTACATCGCCATCGGCTTTCAAAAGTAAAAGGGAACCTTCTCCCTTCCTTACTGTTGGGGGTTGCAGTGTCCCCCGGAATAAATGGTCCCGTGTAGAGCATTTTTTTTTACCAAGTGACTGGTTAGTCTCTTTAAGGAATAGTGCCATACTGAGGGGCTTAGTGTTGGAGTCTTTGCAGCCAGCTGTGATAGTCAAATCAGGTAATCAAATCACTAGATTGTCTTTGTAGTGGTAGTCTAGGGTTTTTGACCTACACAAAGCCTTCATCTCTGCCACTGTGACCATGTCATCTGGTTAAGACCAACTAATCAAATTACTTTGTCCATTTGGTTTGGTGCCCATGGTATGGAACTGTTTTCTGGTGGGCATTAATTTATAATATAATTTTTTTTCTTGGTTTGGGTCACACCTAGCAATGTTCAGGGGCTACTCCTGGCTCTGAACTCAGGAATTACTGCTGGTTGTGCTTGAGGGACCATATAGGATGCACTGGGGATCAAACCAGGGTTGGCTGCATGAAAAGCAAATGCCCTACCAGCTGTACTACTTACCACTCCAGCCCCTATAATATATATATATATATGTATATATATGTATGTATATATATATTTTGCTTGTTGGGTCACACCCGGCAATGCTCAGGGGTTACTCCTGGCTCTTTGCTCAGGAATTACTCCTGGCGGTGCTCAGGGGACCATATGGGATGCCAGCGATCGAACCTGGGTCGGTTGCACGCAAGGCAAATGCCCTACCCGCTGTGCTGTTGCTCCGGCCCCTCCTATAATATAAAAATATTACATCTTGTATCTGCAGGGCTAGCCACAATGTGTAAAAAGAAGAGGGAGAGAGATGCAGAGATAGAGAGAGAGAGAGACAGAGAGAGAAAGAGAGGAAATGGGGGGCACCTCTATTGAGCAGCCTAGGGAGCGGGAGGGGGTGGGGGTACATTGGTGGTGGAAATGGGGCACTGGTGGAGGGATGGGTGCTGGAATACTGTATTACCAAGAACCAATTATGAACACCTTTGTAATTGTATGTCTCACGGTGGTATAATAAAAAATTTAAAAAAATATTACATCTTGTTTATAATGCCCCTCTACATGTCTCTTCTACATACTTCTTGTTACTGATTATTTTTGGGTTTGGTTTGGTTTGGGCTTTGGGACAATAATAGTTGTACTCATGGTTTACTCCTGATTGCGCTCAGGAATCACACCTGGTGGTCTCAGAGGACCAAATGTGTGGTGCCAGAGATCAATCCCATGTCAGGTCTATGCAAGGCTTACCTCTGTACTATTTCCCTGGTCCCTCATTCTCTGTTTTTTTCCAGACCCTTAACCATTTTCAGTTATCTGTTTTTCTTTCATTTTGACTTTCATCCACTTTTTTTTCACACAAAGCAGATGGCCAGGTGTACTTCTGGAAGCTCTGCCCATATGAGAGATTTGTCTTTCAGTGACTCATTACTGTCTTTCACATCGTGACATCACGACATTCAGCCAACTTGCAGACAGCATCTGCTTTTGATTTTCACTTATTCACTAAGCCAACCCATTCCTAATTCAAGCTAGTTTTCTTCTTCCTTCTCTTGGGTGAATAGGAGGCTCATATAGTCCCTGGTGTGAACTGAAGAGGGATTCTACACACTAGTGAATGTCACAATGGTACACACAGATGCCCTTTCCTATATATGTGTGCCCTTTCCTATTATATCTTCCTGCTCTAACTCAGTCCCAGTTGTATTTCAGTCTTATAATAGGTCTACTTTTTTTTAAGACTTGCTCCCAAATCATAATTGACCATTCTATATTTTTGGTCACTCCATATTCTTAAATATTGCAACTCTATCAGGGTCTATTAAAGTGTTTGTTTTGGAGAGCTAATACATAATGTAAGCCAAGTGATTTCATATAGCTTACACCAGTTTAATCCCTGGCAGCACTGATCCCCCTGAACATTGCCAGAATGACACGTGAACACAGACAGGAATAACCTCTAAGCACCACAGAAAATGGCCCAAATTTCCCAACCCCCAAAGAAAAGTATCTAATCATCTGCAGTAGGTATTATACTCTTGCTTCAGAACCCTAGGAACCTGGGTTGTGTCCATCTATTGATGAACTTCTATTGATATACCATATGACACGACATCATATAATATCATCTATTGATATCATAAACTTCATGCAATCTTTTTTTTCCTTACTACTGACATCTCAGTTCCATAGAGTCTGCTGAAATTTTAGTCCCAAGCAGCAGGAATGCTTGCTCTGCAGTAAGGATTTGCTGTAGTCGTTCTCTGCTCTGAGCCCTGTGCAAAACTGGAACCTTCAATATTGGCTAGTATATGACAGAAGAAATTCTCTTGGATATGCAGTATGTTGTCAACAAAGCTCAAAAACTCTTCTTTTGGGAAGTGGTGAGCATAACTGGCAGTGCTTAGTCACTCCTGGCAATGCCAGTGACCACACCTGGGGCTTTCTCAGATGAAGCATGACTCCAGTCATGCTTTTGGGCTGTAGCCCTGGCTCAAAAGCTAAAGAAGTCTTTAATATTTGTTGTACTGCCTTTACTATAATGATTGAAATGGTAATGTATCCTTTATTTTGTTTTTGTTAGTTTTGTTCTTAGGCCATGCTGGGTATGCTCAGAAGGTACTCCTAGCTCTGTAATTCTGGGTCATTTTTGGAGGGGAGTCAAGGGACTCAGTGGTGCCATGGATCAAACCCATGCCCCCTACATGCAAAGCATGCAGTCATTCTGCAGAACTTTCTCATCAGTGCTTGTCCTTTAGTTTGAAGGGAATAACCTGGCATGCATCTGACACTGGAAAGTAAAAAAAACTGCATTGGGTTGGCAAGTGCTTGAATGTTTTTCTCCCTCCCTCTGGAAAACTTGTCTTACCAAGGTCTCCAGCATACTAGCACTCTTATTCATCTTGCCAGATCAGCATGAGGTCATCAAGGTAATGAATCAATATGATGTTCTGCAGTATGTCGAGATCATCCAGATGTCTTAAGACTAAATGACAACAGATGGTGGGAGAGTTAACAGTTTGCCCTAGAGCACGCTGTTTCTGATCTTTTCCTGACTGGGATAGAAAATTACACACTCACAAATCAATGGCTACATACTCTGTACCAGAGGCCATATTATCTGAGCTTGCAAAGAAACTACATCTGTCTGGGCAGTGGTGACTAAGGCTGATTCTTGGTTGAGTTAGCAAGTCTGGAAAGACCATCGGTTTCTTCAAGGAAGAGACCAGCAAATTAAATAGATATGCTAGGGACCACCATGCCCACACCTGTGTGAGTGACACTGGTTTCTGCCATCCCATTCTTGTGCCCATACATCTCCTAATATAACCCAAGATGGAGTTTGTTATTGTTGAATATCATTGGCAACTTGGATTCTGTCTTAAAAAATTCTTTGTAATATCTGAGTAGTTCTTAATTTCCCCCACCCCCTGTTCTCTCCATTCACAGTACAGACCCATCAAAGGACTTGGAGTGAAGTGTATATGGGGTGGGTTTTCTCTGCGTCCTCACACAGCATGCGGTAAGCACTAAAAGGTTAATGCCTTCTATTTCCCTTTCCCCCAGAAAACTGTAGTCACTCAAGAGTATAGCCTAACCCCCTAGAAAGAATCACCATGTAATCCAGAGTTCTTTGCAGTGGAACTCAAGTCTCTGGTTAGTGAGTCCCACCTGAGACTCAGGGACAGGGCAGGAGACTGTTTGGGTACCTTCCCTCAGACTCCCACTCATTCACTTTTCTTCTATTTATGTACTTTTAGCAGTGCTTGTACTTTTACTCAGTTGTTTTGCCTAAAGGGAAGTTGTGATCTGTCAACCATTCCATAACTGTGCTCACTCAGCTTCTAATGATGAAAAGCCACCACTAACCTCTCTGTTGCTCCAGGGTCTTCTTATCCCCATTGCTATCAATACACTGAATTCTGTGACTGTTTCTTCTATTAACCTTGGCCTGCAGAGGAGAGTCATGCTGGACTTTCTATCAATGCTGGGGCCACTTTCCCCATTACATTTCCAATGCCCTGAAAGAGTAATGTATCCTTTGGGTCTCTCAAGAAGGACAATTACTGGGGTCCTCATATGACAAGAGCATTACAGCATTCCCATTCCACTGAGTCTTTGAGTCTCTTCCTCTTCTACATACCATGGTAATTCAAGCAGTCCATTTTAGGCTCTATGTGGTGCTGCTGCTCTGAATGGTTAGGAGTCACCCTACTCCATTCTGGCTTAGATGTTAGATTCTCTTGTTCTAAGAGTGCAATCCCCAATGTTAATCATGCCCCATTTTTCATGTTAGTCTGCAGGGTTACAATGCTGCTTTGTAATTAGTTTCCAGTTCCATTAATCTTATATGAATGCTTCCCCCTATATTGTTTTTTAGGGTTAGCATCATGCAAGACAAGCACTCTGTATTATTTCTCTACTGTCTCTTACATTTTATTTTATTTTATCATGCTATCTTTAGGCAGGGGAGATGAGCTATTATTTCTCATCTCAGGGCCAAAATAATAGTACAGTGAGTAGAGCATTTGTCTTGCATACAGCCAAGTTGGATTTGCTCCCCGGCATCCCATATGGTCTCCTGAGCACCACCAAGAGTAATTCCTGAGTGCAAAGCCAGGAGTAACCCCTGAGCATCACTGAGTATGACCCAAAAAAGGAAAATAAACTCATTTTATGAGATATAGTATCCATATAATACTCACCAGTTCCCGTAGGCACGATCACTATCACACACAGCATCAGTCACACTGGGCTGGAAAGGCAGCTTACCGCTTGATGGGACAGTACAACCCTTCAGAAAGGAACCTAACACTCAAGAGCCCTCTGAAAGAGGCACCTGGGGAAGCTGAGGGTGAACAAAGTCACATTTCAGAAAATATCTAATTATTTTTAAATTAATTTTTATAGCTTTTCATATGTCTGTTTTTGTTGGGGTGCCTCACAAGTGATGCTTGGGGGCAGGGGTGCTATATAGGAGATTCTAAGCCTCTTGGGGCTGATGGGTTCAGTGCTAGGGGCGGAAGATGTGGGGCTTCTTTTATTACGCCACCATGAGATATACAACTACAAAGATGCTCATGATTGGATTTTGGTCATACAATATCCCAGCACCCATCCCCTCCAGTGGATGTGGGGCTTCCTGAGCCCTTGGGCATTATCAGGGCCACTCTGAAGATGCTTGAGGAGCACACAGTGCTCAGGACTAAACCAGGCATTTGCCTTACCAATGTGCTATCTCCCAGCACCTGATGTTAATGTTTAACAGGGCTTCAGGGTAGCATGCTAAATTAAGGAATTCAGTATTTCTTTAAATATTTTTGTTTTTAAAGAAAAATAGAAAGAGTGATAGTACAGTGGGTAGGACGTTTGCTTTGTATGCTGCCAACCCAGGTTCGATCCCTGGCATCTCACATGGTTTCCTGAGCACTGCCAGGATTGAGTGCGGAGCCAGGAGTAACCCCTGAGCATCGCCAGGCATGGGCCAAAATAAATTAAAAAATACAAATATAATATAATTTTAGAAGGTAAAAATGGAAAGACTTTTCGTAGTGTTACTATACAAACATTTGGGGGCTGGAGCTAGATCGCAGGACTAGAGCACATGCATTGCAGGTGGGAAGCTTTGTTCAATCCCCAGTACCACATGGTCCCCAGAGCCCCAGAGAGTGACCCCTGGAGTATGGAGCTGGGTAGGACCTCAGCACCTCTAGGTGTGTCCTTAAAAAAACCAGCAAAGGCTATTTTTATTCACTAGGGTCGAATGCAACACAGTACATAAAACAAATCGTTGAAGGTAAATGGTGCTTGAGCAAGTGGGCATGGGGACGTAGCTAAGCAATAAAGCCCTTGCCTTGAATCTGAGAAGCCCTGGGTCTGATCCCTGGCACCACATGGTTTCTCAACAACTTAACCCTGGAGCACCTAGCCAGGAGCAGCCCCTGAGCTCTATGCTGGGTACAAAACCAAATAGACAAAGTAAGAAATAAATAAATACTACCTAGAGATAACCACTGTGTGTGTGGGTGGGGGGGGGAGTTTCTGGACTCCATTTAGTGGTGCTCAATGTTTATTTCTAGCTCTCTGCTCAAAATAGAGATGGTTGGGGTCCCGAAGGAGGGGGGCTACCTGTTGGACATCTATGTCCCACTCCAGGCTCTGGCTGGAAGCAGTAGCTGTGGGAAGCCGGGTGGATTCATAATACAGCAGCCAGGCCCATCAGTATTATGCCTGGAGATTTGAGAGGCACGTTCTCATAACTGTCACAAACACCATCTGTGCTTAATAGAAAAAGCAACTTGGTACTATTCATTCATTGATTCATGACACATTGAGGGCACAAATACAAATGTGACGTAGTGCTTACATTTGAGTAACTGGCTTTAGTCTGAGTGGAGTATCATGAGTGATTCCCAGTAATTAGAAATAAAAATAGACAGATTTCTAGCATGGGAATTCTGGCTATACTGAATTACTTTTGTTTGAAATGATTTTTCAGATTCTAAGGTAAATCCTAAGCAAATGCTAAGTAGTGGGGTTTGGATTTCTCCTTGTTGCCTAGCACCCATGCCCGTGTTCATGTCACCTGATACAGGAAGCCTAGTTTGATTTAACCTGATAAATTAGTCAGGATGTGAAACTAACTATATTTCTAAATTGTTCCCCCTGCCGTTTTTGTTTGTTTTGGGACCACATCTAACTGTCACTATCACTATCTTCCCGTTCATCATCAATTTGCTCGAGCGGGCACCAGTAACATCTCCATATGTCCTGTCTCATGCTAGTAGAGCCCCAGGGCATCTGCTTGCTCCAGGAACATAAAGAGCCTCAAACCATTATATTAGGTCATTACAGGAATGACCTAATATAATTGTTACTGGTATTTGGCATATCAAATAACGACACGGGTAGCTTGCCAGGCTTGCCATGAGGGTTGAATACTCTTGTAGTCAACTCTAAATACAGCATTTATTGATGAACCGCGGCCGCCCGCTTGCAGCCGCGCAAGCCGGGCTGTAATAGGCTCGTCTGCTGGGTGGAGTTCTGATGAGAGGGAAGTCCGGATGTGGAAAATGGTAGCCCTCATGGAGGGGGGGGTCGTCATACCTTCTATAATAAACACCTATATTTTGATCAACTGGTTAAGTTTTTATAATAGTTCTTGCTTGCCACAACAAAATAAAGCAGAAATTTACTAGTCACATTTCAGTTTGAAATGAATTAAACAGAAATGATGGTTTAATTTCTTTCTTTTTTTTTGTGTGTGTTTGGGCCACACTTGTGTGCGCCTACTCCTGGCTTAAGGATCACTCCTAGAAGGCTCAGGAGACCATATGACGTGTCAGAGATTGAACTTGGGTTAGTGTGTGTAAAGAAAGTGCCATCTGGCCTGTTAATTTCTGAAGAAAGCCCAGACAAGGCAATGGCTTAAGTCATGACCTCAATTCAAAATCATGGGGCCAGAGCGATAGTATAGCAGGTAGGGCATTTGCCTTGCAATTGATCAACTTAAGTTTTTTTTTTTTTTTTTTTTTGCTTTTTTGGGTCACACACAGTAATGCTCAGAGGTTTCTCCTGGCTCTGCACTCAGGAATTACTTCTGGCAGTGCTCAGGGGGGCCATATGGGATGCCAGGGATCGAACCCAGGTCGAGCTGCGTGCAAGGCAAACGCCCTACCTGCTGGACTAAAACTCGAGCCTCTCAATCATTTTTAAACCCTTTATTTATTCATTCATTCATTCATTCATTCATTCATTCATTCATTCATTCATTCATTCATTCATTTTTACTTTTTTTGGGTCACACCCTGCAATGCTCAGGGGTTTCTCCTGGCTCTGCACTCAGGAATTACTACTCCTGGTGGTGCTCGGGGGACCATATGGGATTCTGAGGATCCAACCCAGGCCGGCACAGGCGGTCGCATGCAAGGCAAACGCCCTACTCACTGGACTATCACTCCGGCCCATTTTTTAAACCCTTTGAAACAATTGTTTTTATTTTCTCATTTTTAGAGGAGTGTTTAGGGTCACTACATGACTATCAGTACTTACATCTACCTGTGCCACGACTTACTCCTGACTCTGTACCTGGTAGAGAAATCCCACTCTGGAATAAAAGGAATTGGAGATAACCCCAAGAGAGAAAACCAACACATCTGGCATCAACCAGCATTCAGGAGCCATCTCTGAAGTGCTAAGGCCTGTCCTGGGCAACCGGGCTTAAGGAGAAACCAGCACCTAACCCTTCTAATCAGACAACAGTGGAGTGTGAGGCTGACTACAAGATATGGGGAGATCTGAATCAGCAGCAAGCTCTTGCATCCTTGTTGGAAGAAGCTATCTTTGATCTTAGAGAGAGAAACATCCTGAGGGCAAATTCCTAAGGCAATCTTCTAGCTTCCCAAGCTAAGTGCTGAATGTCATTTGTTTACACCTACCCAAACAAACCAAGTGCATCTGACTAGGAGGGAGTCTGAGTTCTTCTGTCTGTTTTGAGGTTTGGGGCCATGCCCAACAGTGCTCAGGAGCAACTATTCATGGCTCAGTACTCAGGCCAGGAAGCCCATATGGTGCCAGGGATTGAATCTTGACTCAGCCCCATGTGAGGCCAGTGCCTTACCTCCTATACCATCTCTTCAGTCCCCAAAGGGATAGCCTGAAAGAATGAGAGCAAAAAGCACCCTGTGGAGTTCAAAGCATTATTAGTTAGCAGGGGTATCCCCCACCCATTGTCTGAAGTGCATGCTTTGTGTCTTGACCTTATCTTAGGCCAGCCCACCAGATTTCCTAGATTGTGTGGCCATAGCAGGGAAACTTGGAAACTTCCAGAAACCCCTGGACTTGAACTCCACGTTGCTATTTAACTTCTCTTGATACTAATGTGCAGGTGCCTACAGGTACTTGTGGTCATGTCATAGATCTGTTGGAGCTTGCAGCAGACCTGCCAATGGACAACTGTCACTGCACACCCCTGATTTACAGCTGTAACTTTGAGGGTTTGTTTTTGTGTCACTCCCAACAATATTCAGGGGTTACTCCTGCACTCAGGGATCATTCCTTGGACTTGGAAGACCATATGGGGTGCCAGAGATCAAACCAGGTCAGCCACATGCAAGGCAAACACCCTCTCACTGTATTAGCAACTGTGATTTTAAGCAATTAGTTATAGCTCAGGCCAGTACAGACTTGGAGCCAGAGGCCTTGCCACCACCCACAACATCACACCAAGGATCATCCCATGTTAGCTTGACTCTAGCACTCTAGTAGCTTCCAATAGCAGGCAAACAGAAATATTCTGTAGCTATGCAGGTTTGCTAGGAGCTAGAGTTGCTATTGGACACTTATGACCATAAACCTCCAGTAGTTGCCAGAAGAAAGCTGAACCTTGGAAAGGCCCCAAACGTATCAGAGCTTTCTAAATTCCCTAATGAAGACTTCAAAATAACAATCCTAAGGATACTCTCTGAAATAAGAAAATCGATAGAAGAGTACTCAATAAGGACAGCAAAAGCATGAGAAAAATTCAAGCAGAATCATTGAGTCTAAGAATGGGGACTGGAATCGCAGTACAGTTGGGAGGTCATTTGCCTTCCATGTGGCTGACCTGGGTTCAATCCTTGTCATCCCATATGGTCCCCCAAGCATCACCAGGAATGACTCCTGAGTATAGAGCCAGATATAACCCCCTGAGAATCATTGGGTGTGACCCAAAAAGCCAAAAAAAAGGAAATTTGTAATTAAACTAACAAACACAATAGAGAGACTCAACAGCAAAATGCCAAGTACTGAGTAACTGATCTTGAAGATAAGGTAAAAGATATCATCAAAAAAGAACTGAATAAAGAAAACATGAAAAGAAAAACAGATTTATGGGACAGCATCAAAGAGGTACCATCACTTCAGATGGGTGTCAGAAGGAGAGAAAAGAGGGATGAATTCCTCATTAATTAATAGTTGGTAACATTTCTGGGTAAGAGACCTATCCCAAATACAAACAAAATACACCTAAATAAACGAACACCAAGATACTACATAAGTAACATGGGAGGAGTCAAAGGCAAAGACTCACATTTAAACAAATCCCCCATAAAACTCATGGCAAATTTATCAAAACTACAGGGCCGAGAAAAATGATATATCTTCAGTGTTGAATGAAAACTTCCAGGGGCCACAGAGCTCAGGAGATCATTCAAAGGGCTGAAATACATGCCTGGGGTATGGAGGCCTGTTGGATGACAGGCTTAGCTAGTTTGGGAGCTTTGCTGTTTTACCCACTCACAGCTTAATCTACTTACATGTACTTAAGCCAAGGTTCATCCTCTCTCTTTGGTGGAGACTTAGGCTCTTTTGTATGTTTTAAGTTCTGACCAGAGCTAAAGTTCTTTCATTATATTGGATTGTGGTAGTACAGCTTTGTACTATTAAAAGCTTTTTGGAACTGCACCAGACTCGTGAGTTTTCATACATTTCCCCGTCGGCCTTGGAGGCAGAAGAGAACTTCTGTCTTGATACTGTCGGGGACTCCAGAGGCTCCCCAACAGAGGTCCTGTGTTCAAGTCACAGTGCCACATGGTTGTCTAAACATTTGCTGGGAGTGCCCTGGAGACCGTCAGCATGGTCTGAGTGTCCTGGATATACCTGGTACTACAGGGCCAAGCAGCATTGCATTCTCAGGCCCCTGTGTGGTTTGTGTTGACCCTAGTTTGTGTTGACCAGGAATCACTGGCTGTTACGCTGGATCTCCTGAACATTGGGAGCCCCCATCAAATAAACATGCCATCATGTTTGACAACTTGGTTTACATCTAAAGATAAGGAAAATTATATTCTTTAAGTCTACAATGCTCTCCACCCAGATCTTTTGCTACACTCCCTTTTTGAAAAACACTAATGTAACTGATTGAAAGTTACTCCCCCAATACTTCTGTGCCCAGTGATTTTGTGGTGTCAGAATGCTTCTATTGTGGGAGAACATTGGAGTACAGATAGGAAGCTGAAAGAATAAGTTAATTCTTTTAACTAAAAAGGGTCATTTTCAAACCCCCACCCATGAATGAATCTGGTGAAAACTCCAGGTATGTGGGTTTCTGTGACTGAACTCTCCAGGATTTCACAGAGCTGGGGATGGGGATCCTTCCCCCATATCCATGTGTCCTAGAAGGTCCGGTGGTTGCACCCATGAACTGCCTCAGGCCCCAAAGTAATCTCATCCATGGCCATGATCCAGAGACTTCTCTATAAATCTTCATAGAGACCATGGTTGAATAACTCGGTTACAATCTGTAATTCCTGTGGTGAGTGGCCACAAAAGCAGCTGCATGACATCTTAAGCTGAAGTATACTGTTAAACCAGTATTGTATTGCATTGTTATATATGTATGTATAAGGCGCCCAATAACAAAATGTGTAGCCGCAATACCTACTCAGTAACAACATATCATATCAGTAATTTATACTTTTTTTTGGGGGTGGTTATACCCGGCAATGCTCAGGGGTTTCTCCTGGCTCTGTACTCAGGAATTACTCCTAGAGGTGCTCAGGCGACCATATGGGATGCCAGGGATTGAACCTGGGCCGGCAGGGGCCTGCTGCGTGCAAGGCAAACGCCCTACCTGCTGGGCTATCGCTCCAGCCCCCATATGAGTAATTTCTTATACAAAAGGCTCAATGGAACAGTTGCTCCATTGGGAGATTGAACAAACCCTTCTTCTAAGAAAATATTTCCCTAATGCATATATCAGGAAGAAATCACACTATTAAACATATATACACCCAATGAGGGGCCAGCAAAATACCTAAAACAACTACTAATATATAGCAGGACACCTAAAAGCCTAGGCCTCTGCATCTGCCCTGGATTGCCTCCTGCAGCTCACTTCATAGATAGGGGGTAGTCTGGATGTAGCAGTCTTATCTGACCATGTATTCTGTACTGGCTGGTATAAATATTCTCTCATGCTACCACAATCATCATGTGACTAGCTAGATCTTACCAGCATATTTGCCTGGCCACGTTGGATCTCTAAGTAATTAGACAGACCAATAAGAAATGCTGTTTGCCTCCAAGCAAGCAAGCATGGCTCCCTGATAACTCAAAGGCGACTAAAATACAAAACTATTGTGAAGTAGAGCGAGACTCTTATGAAGGCTTGGAGAAATATTTAACTGGCATTAGTATTAGTCTTTGGTACAGAGACATGCCATCTCAAAAACCCTCTTCTCTACCCTATAAAGGCAATTCCAGGCAGATCTTGGCTCAAGACATTAGGTGAGGTACTGGGAGAAATTACCTGAGGGCATTTGACTCTTCCTGCCAGGGAAGTTACATTTAGCTTATAGCTTTTCCCAGCTCTGCTAGGAGGCTTTTAATTAGCTCTGGGTCCTTGAAAACAGCCCAATGGTCTCCTGAAGTTGCTACATTTCTATAGAGCTATTTTCCTATTTTCATCTCTAGAAAGCCCAGCCCAGCCCATTCTGGGAGTTTGGGCAGATTTCTAGCTATAAAATAAGCTGCAAGAAGAAAGAAGCTCGCTCTCTCTTTTTTCCCCCTTTTGCCATTTCGGCTTCCCTTGGTGTTTTGCTTCTCCGTCCTCTCCACTCTCTGTTGGGCCTCAACATGTGATGGCAGCCATCTTGGCCTACACCTGGCTGGGGCCTAGCTGGGAACCCAGAGTCCAAGGTTTTCCCTGCTCTTGGATTGTATATTGGAACCTGTGATAGTAAAGCCCTTTTAAAACTACATCGGATTCCTGAGTCTTCATCCATTTCCCGCTGGCTTTGGAGGTAGAAGGGAACTTCGCTTCCCGACACTGTCGGGACCCGACACTAATAGACTTCAAAGAAGACATTGACAGCAACAAAATTGTAGTTGGAGACTTCAACACTGCTCTATCAACCCTGGATAGATCAACAAGATTGAAACTTGCCAAGGAAATAATGGCCCTAAAAGAGATGAAGAAAGAGGGCTGGTAGATATATACAGGGCATTTCATCGCCAAAAAGCTGAATACACTTTCTTCTCCAGTGCACATGGAACATACTCCAAAATAGATCACATGCTGAGCCATAAATCATACCTCCATAAAATCAAGAAGATAGAAATTGTGTCAACTATTTTTTCAGACCATGATGCACTGAAAATAGAAGTTAATTTTACACAAAAACAGAGACCAATACCAAGTACCTGGAAACTAAACAGCTCACTGCTGAACAACCAGCAAGTCATAAAAGAAATCAAAGAAGAAATCCAAAGATTCTTGGAAACAAATGAGACTGGCGATACGAATTACCAGAACTTGTGGGATACAGCAAAAGCACTGTTAAGAGGCAAGTTCATAGCTCTTCAAGCATTCATTAGAAAAGAAGAAAAGGCCATCACAAACAGTCTGACTTCACAACTTAAGATTTTAGAGAGTGATCAACAAAAGGAGCCCAACCCAAGCAGAAAGAAAGAAATAATAAATCTTAGAGCATAAATCATGAGATGGAATGTCAAAAAACAATCCAGAAGATCAACAAAACCAAAAAGCTGGTTCTTTTAAAAATAAACAAGATTGACAAACCACTTGCAAGACTTGTAAGAAAAGGAAAAGAGAGAACCCAAATAAATAGAATCAGAAATGAAAACGGGGACATCACAACAGAAACCACAGAAATTCAAAAGATCATCAGAGATTACTATGAGAGCCTGTATGCCACGAAACAAGAGAACCTAGAAGAAATGGACAAATTCCTGAATTCCTATAGCCTCCCAAGTCTGCAACAAGAAGATTTGGAATACCTCAACAAACCTATCTCCATCGAGGAGATGGAATTGGTAATCAAAAAGTCTCCCCAAACACAAAAGCCCAGGTCCAGATGGATTCACCAGTGAATTCTACAAAACCTTTAAGGAGGACCTACTCCCCATTCTTTTCAAGCTCTTCTGGCAAATTGAAGAAACAGAAACACTCCCAAATAGCTTTTTTTTTTGCTTTTTTTTGGGTCACACCTGGCAATGCTCAGGGGTTACTCCTGGCTCTGCACTCAGGAACTACTCCTGGCGGTGCTCGGGGGCCATATGGGATGCCAGGGATCTAACCCTGGCTGACATGGGGCCGGCTGCGTGCAAACACCCTACCCGCTGGGCTATCTCTCCGACCCCAGTCCCAAATAGCTTTTACGACGCACTTATATCACCCCTGATACCCAAAGCAGACAGAGATGTCACAAAAAATGGAAAACTACAGACCAGTCTCCCTGATAAGTACAGATGCTAAGATCTTCAACAAAATACTAGCAAATAGAATCCAAAGAGTCATCAAAAGATTATACACCCATGACCAAGTGGGATTCATCCCGGGAATGCAAGGATGATTCAACATCTGCAAGTCAATCAACATAATAAATCATATCAACAAAAATAAAAATAAAACCATATGATCATATCAATAGATGCAGAGAAGGCATTTGACAAGATTCAACACCTGTTCATGATAAAAGCTCTCTGTAAAATGGGGATTGAAGGAACCTTCCTCAATATAATCCAGGCCATCTACTACAAGCCCACAGCAAGCATCATTCTCAATGGGTAAAAACTGAAAGCCTTCCCCTTAAGATCAGGGACAATACAAGGCTGCCCACTCTCACCACTTCTATTCAGTATAGTACTGGAAGTACTTGCCATAGCAATTAGGGAAGAGAAAGACATTAAGGGCATCTGGATAAGAAGGGAAGAAGCCAAGTTGTCACTATTTGCAGATGACATTATACATGGAAAACACGAAACTTTCTACCAAGAGGCTCGTAGAAATAATATATTCCTATAGTAGAGTGGCAGGGTACAAAATCAATACCCAAAAGTCAATGGCTTTCCTATATGCAAACAGCGAAAGAGAAGAAAGGGACATTAAAGAAACTATCCCATTCACAATTGTGCCGTTGAAAATCAAATACCTAGGAATCAGTTTGACAAAGAACATAAAGGATCTCTACAAAGAAAACTACAAAACGTTACTTCAAGAAATAAAAGAAGACCTGAGGAAATGAAGACACATTCCTTGCTCATGCATTGGAAGGATTAACATTATCAAAATGGTAATACTCCGTAGAGCTTTAACAGATTCAATATCTTCAATATTAAGTGGAGCAAAGAAAGCCTCTTCAACAAATGGTGCTGGGAAAACTGGGCAGCTACGTGTAAAACAATGAATTTAGACCTCCTAACGCCATGCACAAAAGTCAGATCAAAATGGATTATAGATCTCAACATCAGACATGAATCTATAAGGTACATTGAAGAAAACGTAGGAGAAACGCTCTACGACATCGAAACTAAAAGTATCTTTAAAGACAACACACCACTGATCAAGCAAATGGAAGCAAAGATAAACAAATGGGATTATATAAAATTGAAAAGCTTCTGCACCTCAAAAAGAAACGGTGACCAAGATACAAAGACAATCCACAGAGTGGGAAAGGATATTCACCCAAAACCCGTCTGACATGGGGTTAATATCCAGGATATATCAGGCACTGGTATCATTTCACAAGAAAAAAACAGCCAACCACATCAAAAAATGGGGAGAAGAAATGAACAGAAGCTTCCAAAAAGAAGAAATTGAATGGCAAAAGGCATATGAAAAAGTGTTCTTCATCTTTAATCATCAGGGAGATGCAAATCAAAACAACAATGAGGTACCATCTCACATCACAGAGACTGGCACACATCCAAAACAGCAAGAACAACCAGTGCTGGTGTGGATGTGGGTAAAAAGGGACTCTCATGCACTGTTGGTGGGAGTGCCGACTGGTCCAGCCCTTTTGGAAATTCCTCCGAAAACTAGATATTGAGCTCCCATTTGATCCAGCAATAGCACTCCTGGGAATATACCCGAGAGACCCAAGAACACATAGCAGAAACACTATCTGTACTTCTTTGTTCATCTCTGCGCTATTCACAATATCTAGAATCTGGAAAACAACTAAATATCCGAGAACAGAGGACTGGCTAAAGAAACTGTGGTTCATCTACACTACGGAATACTATGCAGCTGTCAGAAAAGACGAAATTATGAAATTTACCTTCAAATGGATGGACTTGGAGACTATCATGCTGAGTGAAATTAGTCAGAAGGAAAAGGACAGATATAGAACTACTGCATTCGTTAATAGGATATAAGTAGATACCAGTGTTTTACTAAATGTGGGAAATGGTAATGGCAGATTAAAATTCACCATTGAATATACACAAAGAGACTTAAGTGATAAATTCTAAATATCTTCAGGGCTAGCCACAATGTGTAAAAGAAGAGGGAGAGAGATGCAGAGACAGAGAGAGAGTTAGACAGAGAGAGAAAGAAAGGAAACGGGGCTACCTGCTATTGAGGCAGCCTGGGTATGGGCGGGAGGGGTGGGGTACTTTGGTGGTGGAAATGGGGCACTGGTGGAGGGATGGGTGCTGGAATACTGTGTTACCAAGAACCAATTATGAACACCTTTGTAATTGTATGTCTCACGGTGGTATAATAAAAAATTTTTTAAAAGTCTCAAATAAAAAATAAAAACTGTGTACAGAATAGGTAAAGAGTAAAAAAAAAGAAAATATTTCCCTAATATATATCGGTAGACTACATATAATAATACAAAATTAATTACTGAGTGTCTGCTTAGGACAAGCTCAAGCAGAAGTAGGGAAAAATTGAAATATTTGTTGTCCATATTTGCAATTGAGGTGGACTTGGAGTTGATTATTGAACATTTATAAGAGATTAATTTGAATATCTTTGCTAAAACTTGAGTAGAAGTCCACTCCATTTAATAAGTTCATAAGTGAAACAATAACACATATTGCCCAACTCACATGTAACAATCCAGTAAAAAAAGATCTTAACTTTAGCAATACCATTCTGAGATATATTTTCTAATAAGCAATATAATTAGTGCCTACTAAGGGAGCAGGCATGGGGATGGGGTGGGTGGGAAACAAGGGGTTTTGGTGGTGGTAAGGGCACATTGGTGATGGGACTGGTGATGGAATATCGAATGACTGAAACAACTCTACCGTGAACAACTTTGTAAATCACGGTATTTAAATTAATAAAAAAATTAAAAAGGTCATTTTTTTTCCAAATTAACTCAAGGTAGTTAATTCTGCTACATACCTGTCCTAGATTCTTTATCCTTCCTCTGGAGAAATAAAACACATATTTTAAACAATTTTATAGGGAAGGGCCAGTAAGCTACTATATAACCCTCTGTATCTTCCTATATTAGTCTGATCTTTGTTACCTCACATCTGCTTTTTACAGTTGCCACTCTACATGGAAGAGATTTTGTTAGTTTTTGAGTTAGGTGGGGTCGCCACATCCCCACGCTGGTCCCCTGTTGCATCCTTTTTCATCACGATAATACGCCATGGTTTACTTAGCCTCATCGCTATTGTTAAACTCTTGAGATTTTTCCAACTTTCCAGTGTTATAAATAGCATTTCTATGACCATCTTTGTACACATCATTTCTTTTCTTTTTGGTCATTTCCTTGAGGTATAATCCTAAAGTGGAATTGGGCCAAAGAGCATGAATAGTTCCGTGACTCTAAGTTTAGATCCTACTATGATATCAATTTACCCAACAATGCAGATCTGCAATTGAACACATTTACATTTTTCATAGGTAGATGTTATTGCTTAAGGTGACACAATGAAATTTTCTCTCAGCTATTTACAAATCTTAGCTTTTAAAATATCCTTTCTAGGGCCGGAGCGATAGCCCAGCGGGTAGGGCGTTTGCCTTGCACATGGCTGACCTAGGTTCGATATCTGGCATCTCAAATGCCTCCCCGCCTCCAGCACCGCCAGGAGTAATTCCTGAATACAGAGCCAGGAGTAACCCCTGAGCATTGCAGGGTGTGACCCAAAAAGAAAAAAAAAATAAAATAAAACATCCTTTCTTGCTCTTTTCGGAAGACGAGTCTCAGCTGCGCCTGTTGTCAGCTAGCTCTGGCTCCTGACTCACTGCTGTTCTCTCTCGCAGGAACAAGTCGGTCAGGAAGCCACACCTCAGTCATGTCTTGAAGATACTAGAAAGACACCAGTGGAGCCGGAGGTAGTGATTCACCGGGTTAGAATTACTCTCACCAGCTGCAATGTGAAATCTCCCGAGAAGGTAAGTGCAGACTTTTTAGAGGTGCGAAGGAACCAAGACTGAGAGTTACTATAGGGAAAACTCTCTGTAGGGAAGGTTCTAATGCTTGGAATCGCTTCCAGATGGGAGACAAAAAGGGTCCACAGCCTTGTACAATCCTTTGGAGACTGTGAAGCAAATGACCTCCATCCAGTGGAGCAGGGTCATTAAAGTTGAAGTCACCATGGCAGAGGCTAAAGTTAAACTTCGAAGTTAAATTGAATGAACATACCCTCTAAACCTCTAGACACAAAATATTTCACGTATCAAGTTGGTTCAGATTCTTCAATGCAATTTTTTTTTTCTTGTTGGGTCATAACTGGTGTTGCTCAGGTATTATCCTTGACTCTGCACCCAGGAATTACTCCTGGCAGTGCTCGGAGGATCATATGGGATGCTAGGTATCAAACCCATGTTAGTCATGTGCAAAGCAAATGCCCTCCCCACTGGACTATAGCTTTGACCCCTCTTTGATGCTCTTTCATCATTTTTCCCTCTTTGCAAATCTACAGTCCTAGTTTCTTCATCAACTTTTATTCCTAAAATTTTAATTTTGTTTCTGTTTTTTTGGGCCATACCTAGCTGGGATCATGGATTACTCCTGGCTCTATAATCACAGATCACTATTGGTAGGGCTCAGTTTTGGGGATCAGATTCAGTCAGTAGCATGCAAGGTAAGTGCCACACCTGCTGTACTGTCTTTCCAGCCCAGTCTCTGGAAGTTCTTTATAATTTAATCAGTCAATTACAGTTTTAAACCAATTTCTTTTTTTAATTAATATTTTATTATATTAATATTTTATTTATTATATTATTATATTACCGTGAGATATACAATTAAAACGTGGTTCATGTTTGGGGGGTTTCGATCACATAGTGTTCCAGCACCCCCTCCCTCCACCAGTACCCATTTCCCACCACCAATTTCCCCAATTCCCTCCCACCTCCCATAGCCTGCCTCTATGGCAGGTTCTTTATCTCTTTTCTCTCTTTCTCCCTCTCTCTCTTCCCTCTCTTACATTGTGGGTTGCAATACATACACTTAGAGGCCATCATGTGCATTTTTCTGCCTGTATTCAATGCTCGGTTCTAGGTTGGTATTAGCCCTTTCGATATTTATTCGCACATGTTCCTTTCTCTGTATTATCTAACCTCTGACTCCCACATGTTTGTGGTAATTTTCACCTTTGGTAAGATCTTCTGTTCCATGTTTCGCCTGACATTGGATTTTGGTATCATAATATGTATATATATTTATGTCATGCAAATAAATGCAGTCATTCTATATTTGTCTCTTTCCTTTTGGCTAATTTCACTCAACATGATTCTCTCCATCTCCATCCATTTATAGGCAAATTTCATGACATCATTTTACAAACAGCTGCATAGTATTCCATTGTGTAGATGTACCAAAGTTTCTTTATCCAGTCCTCAGTTCTCGGGCATACTGGTTGTTTCCAGATTCTGGCTATTGTGAATAGTGCTGCTATGAAAATAAAAAGTGCAGATGGTATTACTGCTGTGTGTTTTTGACTTCCCAGGGTATATCCCCAGGAGTTAAACCAATTTCTTGATTTAAATCAGTACCTTCAATGATGGGGCCCAGGAATATGTATTTTCATTTTTGTGCCCCACCCAGGAGACCTCAGGTGTTGCTCATGGCACAGTGCTTAGGTGAACACATACAGTGCTAAGGATTTAACCTGGGCCTCTTGCATTTAAAACAACGTCCTCTGAGCATGCCAAAATAAATTCCTGAGTGCAGAGATAGGAGTAACCCTTGAGCATTGCCAGGTGTGACCCAAAAAGAAAAAAAGAACAACCTCTCCAGACCTGTTGAGGCAATGTCTCTAGCCCAGGACTATATTTTTTCAAAAAATATACCAGCTGATTCTAAAGTAAACTTTTTTTTGCTTTTTTTTGGGTCATGCCTAGCGATGCTCAGGGTTACTCCTGGCTCTGCGCTCAGGAATCACTCCTGGCACTGCGTGGGGACCATATGGGATGCTGGGGATCGAACCCGGGTTGGCTGCATGCAAGGCAAATGCTCTACCCACTGGACTATCACCCGGCCCCTAAAGTAAATTTTAGATTGAAAACTTGGGCCAGAAAGATAGTACGGGTACTGGAGCAGTAGTACAGCGGGTAGGGAATTTGCCTTGAATGCAACCGACCAGGGTTTGATTCTCGGCATCCCATATGGTCCCCGAGCACTGCCAGGAGTAATTTGTGAGCTAAGAGCCAGGAGTAACCCCTGAGCATTGCTTGGGGTGACCCAAAAAAGCAAAAAAAAAAAAAGGCAAGGTTGGGATCACCTTGCCTGTGGCCTACACGCAGGGTAATTATCCCCTTTGGACTGGACTCTGAGTCTCAGCTTTACAAAAAATCAGGAACTTTCCAAATTCAATACCCTTCAGTCCTGAGAATAGATGACAAGTCTAAAAATGGACTCTTCTGTCCCCAGTATATATATTTTTGCATTGCTTTACGGTTTTCATTTGTTAATGTACACAATCTATCATTGCACTGAATACCACCCCAATGATTTGTGTCATGAAGCAAACGTGATTTCCTTGTTCTGATTCTTCAGCGTGGGCAGCACTGGAGTGAGGGCGCTTGTCTCCGTTCCATGTGGTGTGCGCTGAGATAGCCTGATGGGGATTGCAGTATCCAAGATGCTTGACTAATATGTCATATGTCTCAGCTGCCTCTTTATCCATCAGGACAATTTAATGTCTGTATAGTGGCTCAGGATCCTGAAGAGAGAAAAAAGCTTCCTGCAGCTGCCAGTTAAGGCTCAGGCCTGTAACTGGCAGGGTCTAACTATTGTAGTCTATTGATTTCAGCAAATCACAGATCATGCATATTAAAAGTTGTATTGCAGTTTAGGTAAACCGGTTATAGTGGTATTAACATTTATGATTTTGATGAAGAAAGTTACTGCATCTTCATCATCAACAAAGTGGCAAGACCCTCCTCTGCTGTTCTCTGTCATTTAGTATTTCAGGAAATGAGATATGCTTGACTCTGGAAGGAGAGAAATGGATACATGAATGGGGAAAGGAAGCCTCAAGCATGGGGGAGTGTGCTGAGTGTGTGGCAGATAATATCAATTGGGATTATTGAGTAGAACGAAGGGAAGAATGAATATATGAGGAAAAAATGGCAGAAAATGGTTTAAAATTCAAAGTATTTAGACAATAATATGTGAAAAACTTTTTAGGAAGGGAATATATTTATTGCCTTAAATTTGTTCAGTTAATTTGAATTGATTACATTAAATTTTTTTCAGCAAAAAAGGAAGGTTGCAGGCGCTGAAGGCTCTTCTTCAAGACAGAGTGAGTCAGCTCAGCCAGTGTGTGGCAGGCAAGGGTCACTTCTGCTAGTCCTGGAGGAAAGAGCTGCAGGCTGGTGCCTGAAGCAAAAACAGAACTCAGAGAATCCTGGGATGTAGTGCATGAACTGGAGTAGGGCCGGAGGCGATAGTCCAGCAGGGAGGGCATTTACCTTGTATGCTGCATCCCATATTCAATCCCTGGCATCCCATGTGGTGCCCTGAGCACTGCCAGGAGTAACTCCTGAGTGCAGAGCCAGGAGTAACCCCTGAGCATCACCAGGTGTGACCCCAAAAAGCAAAAATTTTCAAAAACTGAAGGGACCTGTGACAGGGGTTCTGCAAACCAACGCAGCAAGACCAGATCTTTGAGTTCAGACCCTGAGACAAGAAACCCAAGATAGGAAAATGTGGGCCCGGAGAGGAAGCCAGGCCAACAGGAGGTAAGCTACTAGATATCATTAGCAAATATAGAGCTTGCCTCTGCCCATACTGCCTTCTGAGCTCATCCCCCACTGCCAACATGGAACAGGGGCTGTTCTCAGAGGGTGTCCAGACTCAGGCTGTTGTCAAGAGGGTGTCCTGGCTCAGGCCATAAAAGGAGACAATGCGGCAGCTCACAGAAAGGAGGCCAGTTGCCAAAAGTTCTTTACAGGTTGAACCCAGTGCAATCCATTAACTTGCCTTTGATCAATAACTGCAAATAAAGGATGCCACAATATACAAACCATTCATCTCAAGGGTTTCATCACACTGCCACTAAAGGCTGTTTCATACAGACAGTGTTTGTCTCATAAATGAAGGCACAACATAAGCAGAGTTTTTCTGTCTGATGATGAATCATTTATAGCTTACTGTTCATATCAAAATGATAAAAGACAAATTCTGCAACATACTTTATATATTTTTTCTTGCCAAATAAAACTAAAATATAATTCAGTTTTAGAACTGAATTGAGGCAAAAAGTGTTAGAGAAGGAGAAATCTCTGTCCTGTTCTTAGCAAATAATTTTCAAACTCTTTTTCCTCCTCTTCTCAGGAGGTCTTTGCCCCCACCCCCTCGCTTTTTCCTGTTATGTTTTGCTTTGGAATTTGGGTCACCCACTGTGGTACTCAGGGATTACTCCTGGCTCTGTGCTCAGCAGGGCTCAGGACACTGCCAGGCACTGGAGATAGAACTATAGTTAGCTGTGTGAGAGGCAAGTGCTGTAATCGCTGTACTATCACTTCATCTTTTTCCAACATTTTTGAGATTTTGAGATATAGCTGACATAGAACACTGTATATATTTTTGTTTTGTTTTGCTTTGGTTCTGAACCACACCAGGCTCTGCTCAGGGGCCATTTCCATCTGGGGGACCAGGTTTACTCCCAACGGTGACCTCCTGGTTAGGGAAACTGGTCTTGGACCTACTGCATTGAAAGGTCTGATACTTATCTCTGTAGCCCGTCACTTTAACTTTTTTAGATTCCATATTTAAGTGATAGAATTTAGTATTTGTATTTCTCTTCCACAATCATTTAACATAATTGAACGCCCTTAAAATTCATGCATGTGGTTTATACATGTTACAACTGGCAGGTTTAAAAAATGGCTAGCATCTCTCTGAATATGTATGTATCACATTCTCTTCTTAATTCATTCATCCATGGTAGACATTCAGCTTTCACATATGTATTGCTTATTATCACTAATGCCACAAACAACATAGGGTGCAGAGGTGTATCCTCAATTTATTCTTTGCCTTACATATGAACTTGACCTGCTGGATTGTAATAGTAATTGAGTTTGTTGGGAAGATGAAGACCAATTAGTGCTCAGGGCTTACTCCTCGTTATGTGCTCAGAACTTACTCCTGGCTCTGTGCTCAGGGTTGGCTCCTGATTCTGTGCACAGAGTTTACTTCTACTATTGCTGGGGGAGCCATATGTGGTGCTGGGAATGAAACGTGCATGGCAGCAAGTGCCTTAACACCTCTACAATCTCTGCAGCCCCAGTAACTGAATTTTTAAATTTTTTGAGAAACGACTATCCTCTTTCCATAATGGCTGTACCCATTTACATCCCCCAGAAGACTCAGGCATTCTTTTTTTTTTTTTTGGTTAAGAAAGATAGTTTTTATTGAAAAAAATTACTTAGAAAGATGCAGGGAGCGGTCCTGGAGATGGAAAAAAAGAAAAAAAATACTGCATTCCTTTGTAAGAGGCAACATGAGTTCCTTGAAAGAGAGAAGACAAGTTTGAAAGAGCAAGCAAGCAAAGAGAGACAGAGACAAGCAAGCAAGATTGTATTCAGTGAAGAGCACAGTGAAGAGAACTCCACCCAGCAGAAGAGCCTATTACAGCCCGGCTCATGCTGCTTGCCAACGTGCGGTTCATCCATAAATTCTGGATTTAGAGGTGACTACAAGAGTATGCCACCCGCACGGCAGAGCCTGGCAAGCCTCCCGTGTCATATTTGATATGCCAAATACCAGTAAAAATTATAGACCTCATTCCCATGACCTGATGGAATGGTTTGAGGCTCTTTATGTTCTTGGAGCAAGCAGATGCCCTTGGACTCTACTAGCATGAGACAGGACATATGGAGATGTTACTGGTGCCCTCTCGAGGACATCAATGATGAACTGTAAGACAGTGACAGTGATACAGTGAAGAGCACATGCTTGAAGAGCAAGCCCAATGAGTTCCCGCTTATTTTTTTTAATTTTTGGGTCACACCTGGCAATGCTCAGGGATTACTCATGTCTCTACACTCAGAATTAATCCTGGTGGTGTCCAGAGGACCATATGAGATGCCAGGGGTCGAGCCTGGGTTGGACAAAACAAAAGCCCTACCCACTAAACTGTCACTCCAGCCCTGGGCTCCCTTTTCTTACCAGGACTTGGATCTTTTACCTTTCAGCGATAGATATACTAACTGGTATGAGGGATATTTCACTCAGTTCACACATTCTATTAGGTTCCTGTTGGCCAACTGTGTGCTTTTTGTTTAATGTTTTTTTCAGGTTCTTTGCCCATTTTAAAATTGGGTTATTTGTTTTATAGTGATTAGGTGGTATAAGTGTCTTACATTTTTGAGGTCATAATCCCATATCAGATATATGGTTTACAGATGTTTTCTCTTATTCCATGGGTTGCCTTTATTGTTTTTTCAATTGATTCTATTGCTGTTCTCTTCAGATTCTTAGTAACATTATCTCAATAAGTCACTTCAGAATTCCTAACCCTTCTGAAACAGCGAGGCTTGAGTTGGATCCCCAGAACTACCTAGCAGCTACCATCCTTTACCTGGGTGTAGAGATAGGCTATTTTTACAACTTTTTGCTCCTTATTCTTTTTCTTTCATCTGAACATGTTTATAATGATCCACTTCCTCTTTGATATAAAAAAAACTCTCTAAGTATTATCCTTTCTCTTTCCTTTATCCTGGTCACTGGTCAGCAAGAACAATAAAGAAAAAATGCTTGCCTGGGGTAGGGATGTGGCTCAGTGGAAGAGCACATGCCTTGACTTGGTGGGCCCTAAGTTCCATCTCTGGTGCTGCAAAAATATTAAAATAAAAAGAGAAATGCAGAAGTTTGGGCTAGACAAAGTACAGGTTAAAGTATAGGCCAATTTAGGTTTGATTCCTGGTCAACCTGTGATCCCCTGGAAACCACCAGGAGTGATTCCTGAACCAGGAGTAAGCCCTGAACACAGTCAGACGTGCCCCCCCACAATAAATAAATAAATAAATAAACAAACATAAATAAATTGTATCACTTGTCTTCCCATTGTTTATCGACTTGCTCGAGTGGACCCCAGTAACATCTCCATATGTTCTGTCACAAGCTAGTGTAGCCCGAGGGCAACTGCTTGCTCCAGGAACACGAGCTTCAAACCATTTCTTTAGGTCATGGGAATGAGGTCTATAATTGTTGCTGTTTTGTTTTGCATATCAAATACAACACTGCTAGCTTGCCAGGCTCTGCCTTGTGGGTGGGATAATCTTGTGGTAGCCTCTCATCTCATGCATGTATCAATGAAGCAGGGAAAGATCAGCTTTTCTCTTGGGTGGAGCTCTGGTGAGCTGTGGAGTCCGGATGTTGAAAACGGCGGCCCTCATGGTGTGCGGGTTCCTCTGGCTTCTTGCGAGGCTCTGCTGGGATGGCGGGCCAGGGCTAGAACCCGCCTACCCTCCTGGACGCCTCATACCTGCTGCAGGTAGCAGCTCTACCCCATGTCTCTCAAGCACATAAATAAATACATAAAAAAGAGACAGAGAGATCCATATCATTTTATTGCCAACTGTGACCCAGATCGTGGGTTAGGCGTTTTATGCACCCTACTGCTAATCCTTTCAAAAGTATTATGAGCTTAGCATTTTCCTATCTATTTCACTGATAAGAAAGAACTCAACTTCTTTGTGGCCACACTCAAAAGGAGTTTTCTCTGATCCCAAGCTCCCCATTCTCACCCCAGTCCCATCTCCTTCATTTCCAGTTGTCTTAGGACCCTGCCAATCCTTCACTAAGTAATATTTTCCGAAATCTGGCTCAGCATTACAATCCATGCTGCTTCAACAAAAGAAAAAGAGTACAGTTGGAAAACAGTACACTAAAGACAATTGAGTTTCTTGTGCTTTAGGACTTTTCAGAGTATTTCAGATGTAAGTATATTGTGAAACTACAAGTATGTGGAGTATCCAAGGTTTCTTGATTCTACTTGCTCCTCGGCTCTGGTTTTGGGAGAAAGAGTTTTGCAAAATTATGTGTGTCACTATTCATCTAGTTAACACTGCTCTAGGTATATTTTCATTACTAGAATTGTTTCTGAAAATGTGTTACACCAAACTGAGTATGACATTTTTAAATATAACTGAGCAGTTGGGAAAAACCCTGTTATAATATATATGTGTGTGTGTGTGTATAAATCCTGTTATAATATATATATATGTATACATATATATATATAAAATTCTGTTATAAGATAAATATATCTTATAACAGGATTTTATTTTGGGTGGCGCGGTCATACTCAGTGATGCTCAGGGATAACTCCTGGATCTGCGCTCAGGTGCTCGGTGGACCATATGGGATGCCAGGTATTGAACCCAGGTTGGCTGCATGCAAGGCAAATGCCCTACAAGCTGTACTATTGCTCTGACACTATAAGATATGTTTTTAGCTTTATTATCAGTTTTTAATTGGAGGTGGGGTATGGGAGAAGGCACAGTAGTTTAAGGCACATGCCAAGAATCTGCCTAATCTGGCTTTGATTTTTGGCACCACATGGTCCCGCAGTATGGCCTGGGAGTCCCCCAGCACCGACAGAGAAGCAGCATAGCTTGCTTGATCCCTGGAATTTTACTGGTTGGCTAAGAATCACTACAGGAACCCCAGGCCTCCTCAGCACTGTATAGGAGCCCCCTCAACATTGAACATAGAGAGCAGGGCTCAAATCTAGGCCTTTGCACAGGCAAGGCAGTTTTCTACCACTCGATAATATCCCTGGTCATCAGATTTATTAAAACAAAATCTTTTTCAGCACATTGATTGCTGAGATAAGTATGGATTTTTTTTCCCCTGTTGTTTGTTTTGGTACCAAGAACCGCTATATGTCTCCAGGCTCTGGACAGATGTTGCGATAAAACCCTCAAGACTTAATTGGCACTAACATTGTTTGAGCTCCAAAAAGTTTTGGGGGAAAACACCTGAACAAAAGCATATATTCTTTAAAGAAGCACACTTTAATAGTGGATAGAAATAACAGAAATGTGGAATTAAATATTAAAATGCTGAATTAAGTTTTTTGTGGCATGATGCCAGGGCATTCTTTGTCCCATTGTTTTTAATTCTGATCCAAGTTGCAAGATTTTATTACTTAACTACCCAGTGATTTAAACTCAATTTGTTTAATAAACTCAGTTTGTTTAGATTTCATATAGACCTTTGTGGTTAAACTTAATGTAAGTACTAAACCATGAGTTCTAAATGATAGACTATAGCATTCAACTTCCTGAAAACTTTACTCTTTATTTTTCATATGTATATATATTTTATTACTAATTCTTTTACCTTGGTTTGAGCTTTAAAATTTTGGTCAAAAAATATCCTTTTGAGAAAAGAGAGAGAGGGAGAGAGAAAAGAGATAAAAAACCTGCCATTTAGGCAGGCTATGGGAGGGGGAGGGAAGTGAGGACATTGGTGGTGGGAAATGGGCACTGGTGGAGGGCGGGTGCTGGAACACTATGTGACCGAAACCTCCAAACATGAACAACATTGTAATTGTATATTTCACGGTGGTATAATAAAATATTTAATAAAAAATGTATTGTGCAGAAAAAAAAATCCTTTTGATATTATCCTTTCGGAAAATATTACTTAGGGAATATCCTTTTGAGACACTCAATTTTATTTACATATTTTGGGGAGTGAGGTCATTGGGCCACACCTGAAAGTACTCACAACTTGCTTTTGACACTGTGCTCAGGGATCCGTTCTGGTGCTGCACAAAATTACATTTTAGGAGCTCAGGAGTTTTTAAGTATTATTTTTTTTGAAGAAAGAACATTTGAATTTTATTTTCAAATCTACATTTTAGAGAATTTAGAATTTATCTATAATACACCTAATATTAATAGATCCATCTCTCCTAAATCTCTAAGCACTCAATTCTTAGTTGAATGGATTTATTTTAATACTTTCTGTGTTTATAGTGTTTTGATTTTCTCTTTCTGCATTCAGAAACTACATTAAATTTGCTTACTATGAACTAATAGAATATATAACATAGATTTTTCAGCATAGAAATATGATGTTTCTATCTACAGTGGCAAGCTCTGAGCTCTTAAAACTTGTGATTTTCCAAGTGGTAGGAACACTAGAAATATTTCTTCTCATATTTGCCTTTTAAATTTTTGCTGTGTGGTGTTGAGGATTGAACCCATTGCCTCACACATGTGACATAGGTGCTTTACCTCTGAACTTCATACCTGGTTTCTTAATATTTGTCTTTGATCTTGTTGCTAACACAGAATTCCTAAAACCCTTGTCATTTTTTAAGGGATAAAAGGTACTGGGAGAACCTTTGTTCCATTAAAATGTTTGGAATGAGCTCTTGAATGGGGGTGTGTGTAATCAAAAAGACTACACATCTAGCTAAGCATTCAAGCCTAAGGAGAGAGACAGCTCTGAAACTTCTGAGTTATAGTCAGATTAGATAGAAGTTATAGCATATATTCTTGGGACCTTCCATTGACATCTGAAGTGGGAGGTTGAACATCATGTCGAGCTGAGTCCTTCACATTATTTCAGGCAGACAGTATCAGAATCTAATTAAATGGAAAGACA
Source organism: Cryptotis parvus (assembly GCA_021461705.1). Taxonomy (NCBI): domain Eukaryota; kingdom Metazoa; phylum Chordata; class Mammalia; order Eulipotyphla; family Soricidae; genus Cryptotis; species Cryptotis parvus. The sequence goes on along the minus strand of JAJIBD010007692.1, from coordinate 28,455 downwards.
CCTATTTGGTATTGCAGATAATTTCTTGGCTTGAGGTAGGCGGTTAGCTAAAACTCATGGATGCATTCCTTGCTAACTTATGATAAGGCCAGACATAGACCCTCTAAACTTCCAATCTCTGACCATAAATTATCCCATCTGAACTAGTATGCTCTCTGGCTTAAAAAAAGAAGTAGTATCTATACATAATGGAATACTAATCAATTGATCACTTTATCACTTGACATCTGATTATTTGTCAATTTGCTCGAGCGGGTGCCAGTAACATTTCCATTTGACCCTATCATGTGCCAGTGTAGCCCAATGGTATCTGCTTGCTCCAGGAATACGAAGAGCCTCAAACCAATTGTTTAGGGTCTTGGCTTTGAAGTGAATAGGTTAATTTCGCATTGCCATGCACAAGGGACAGAAGAAAATTAAAAAATTTCTGAACTAAGTTTTTTTTTAAAAATGGTTGCTTAGGGGAAAATATAGTATGGACATGTTTAGCTGTCTTGCTGTATAGGGATTAAACCCAGCGCTTCCTCCATGCACAGCAGATGTTTCATTATTGTGCTCCATCCCAGGCCTTTGATGCCAGAGACAATATCCCACTCAGCCAACCAGGCCCAACTCAAATGAAAAAATCGCATTGTAATTTTCAGCACAGTAGGGTACTACTGCTATCTTTTATTATAAAGGTTTCAAAATAATATATAGTACAAGGATCACTTCCTGTATTTACTAACTACCAATGTTATTTTACCACATTTTTCACTAATCACCTCTATGTATATCCTGGGAATGAATGTGTAGGTGTATGTAGCTACCAGTTGAAATGAAGTTGTGGACATTGGGAAAGCTCATCCTTAATTAACTTGGAAATTCTACCCCAGGAATAAGGACACTTGGCCACAGACACTGAATCAGCTGCCTTATCACTTGAAGAGGGAGGCAGTGGGAGAGCTTTGCCTTCAGCCAGTGCACAGTGGGGCATGTTGTCTATCAAGACAAAAACCAGAATAAACACTGAGCCAGGTCAAGGATAAGTGGATTTTGTTACTGGCAAACAATTGCTTAATAGTAATGAATAATGTATATAAATGTCAACATGTTTGTTTGTTGGCATCCCAAGCAGTGCTCAGTGAGGCAAGAGGGGCAACTCTCTGATACTTCATCAATGTGGGCAGATGGTTTATCATGAGGATCCCAAGCTTAGGGGTCTCCAGGGTGACCCTATCAGCACTGGGCGTGGGGGTGGGAGAGACTCATGGACAGAGGCAGGTGGTGCCAGAATTTGAAACTTGATCTCTATGACAAGGGCTGATCTGACTCCTGGGCACCTGAACAAATTCATTTATTAATTCATTCACTTGTTTGGATGGCTTGGTGTCATATCTGACAGTGTTCAGGATCTAGTTCTGGCTTCATGCTCAGGAGTGCCCCTGAAAGTGTTTGGGGGACCATATTGGTACCAGGGATCTAACTGGGAAGGCTACATGCAAGTCCCTTACCCCATGCTGTCTCTCTGGCCCTGAACATATTTACTTTAAACAAACTCTGTATAGTAATGATAAAGACTTCCCAGCTACACAGTTGACCTCTGGCATATTGGTACTGAAGTACAAACACATGCTTGGAAAGAAAGTTCTAATACTTGGGCCTGGTAGGCTAAAGCGATAGCACAGCAGGTAGGGCATTTGCCTTACAGGTGGCGACCCAGGTTCTATCCCCAGCATCCCTGAGCAACGTCAGGAGTAATTCCGAATTCCTTAGCAAAGAGCCAGGAGCATTGCTGGGTGTGACCCAAAAAAGAAAAAAAAAATGCTTGGGCCTGGAGAGCTAGACAGGCTAGACTGGGGTTTGGGAGAGAGTTTACGCCTGAAACCCATGGGTTTCGCATTTGCATTACTTGTTAGATGATGAAAGAATAAAGACAGTCTAGTGATTGCAAAGATAGAGAATTTGAGTTGAATTCTATTATTCTAGGTGGCCCCTCTTCGATTTTTGTCTGTTTGCTTTTGGTGGCTAGTGGTTCATACCTGGGGATGTTCAGGGGTTAATCCTGGCTCTGAGCTCAGGAATCACTCTTGGAGGTGTTTGGGGGCCAAAAGGGGTGCCAGGGAAGGAACCTGGGTTGGCTGCATGTAAGGCAAGCACCCTACCTGCTGTACTATCCCTCCTGCCATGTTTGTTAGCCTGCAGTGTTGGGGACCAAGGCTACTCTGAACAGTACTGGACAGATTTGAGAGAGTTCTCAGCCCAGTTTTGGGGCCCCCGAGCTATATTCAAAGATGTTGTATATAGTGGGGGTAGGCAGGTAGCCTGCAGTGGATGGGTCCCAGGGTTTGCAAATGTAAAGCACTGCTGGAATCATGTTCCTGTACTGTATCACTGTATCACTGTCTTCCCGTTTATCATCGATTTGCTCGAGCGGGCCCCAGTAACATCTCCATATGTCCTGTCTCATGCTAGTAGAGCCCAAGGCATCTGCTTGCTCCAGGAACATAAAGAGCCTCAATCCATTCCGGAATGAGGTCTATAATTGTTACTGGTATTTGGCATATCAAATACAACACGGGTAGCTTGCCAGGCTCTGCCGTGCAGGTAGCATACTCTTGTAGGCATCTCTCTAAGTCCAGCATTTATTGATGAAGCGGCCGGGCGCTGATAGGCTGGTCTGCTGGGTGGAGGTCTGACGAGAGAGAAGTCCGGATGTGGAAAATGGAGGCCCTCATGGAGTGGGAGGTCGTCTGGCTTGTTGCGAGGCTCTGCTGGGATGGTGGGCCAGGGCTAGAACCCACCATCCCTCTCGGGCGCCTCGTGAGCGGCTGGCCACCCTGGGTTTAAAAATAAAAAAGAGTGAAATGAGTTCAAACATGAGGTATTTTTGTTTGGTAAGCTTACAATTTCTAAGGAACAACTTCTACTAGTTTTGTAGACAGAATTCAGAGAGGGGCCCTGCCTGAATTCGTAAAGACTTGCTAACATAGAGGGTTTGGCACAAACCCTGAAATGTGTGACTTAGAGCAAGTTAGAACTGAGTAGAGAGGGCTGAGTTCAGTTCTAGTTCATGCAAGAAATGTTTTATTTAACTTAAACAGCATTTTTATTTTAGTTGAAATTCTTATTCTAATATTGTTTTATCTTTTATTTATTTTAATTTTATTTTATTGAATCACTGGGCGATGGACCATTACAAAGCTCTTCATGATTGGGTTTCAGTCATACAGTATTTCAACACCCATCCCTCCACCAGGGCACATTTCCCAACACCAATGCACCCCATTTCCCTTCCACCTCTCCTCCCTACAACTTGCCTCTTATGGCAGGCACTTTTCTTCTCTCTCTCTCTCTCTCTCTCTGTCCTTTTGCACATTCTGGTTTGCATTACATACACTGAAAGGTTAATCATGTACATCCCTTGTTCTACTTTCAATAATCAGTTCTGGTCTAACATTACCATTTCCAACTATTATTGTTAAGGTGGTCCCTTCTAAACTCTAATATTATTAATGATTGTGAAGGGCCCATAGGTAAGATAATAATTCCTGTAAAATTAATATTGTGTCAGGGAGGTAATGAGAAGAGCTGGAGACATGAATTCTGGAGGTACTGCATGGTCACCAGAGCTAATCTTCAGGAGTGGCCTCCAAGCACTGCCTGGACACAACTTCCAAGCCCCAACCATATAACTGCCCTCCTCACCAAAATGGGACATTCAATGTTTTTTGGTTTTTGGGAGTCACACCTGACAATGCTCAAAGTTTATTCCTGACTCTGCACTCAGGAATCACTCCTAGGGATGCTCCCTGGACCATATGGGATGCCAGATATTGAACCTAGGTCAACCACATGAGAGGCAAGCCCTCTAGCCACTGTACTATCTCTCTGGCATCTTAACATTCAAAATTAATGTTATTACATAGAATTAATTCATTACGTTCTCCCCTTTTTTGTCAGTAATCTTGATTCTTAGTTTCTTCTATTAACAACACAATTTGCTTGTTTGGTTTTGGTGTTTAGGCCATACTTGGCAGTGTTCAAAGGTTATTCCTGGCTTTGTACTCAGGAGTCATTCCTGGTATTGCTCATGGGATATCAGGGATTGAAACTGGCTTGGCCACATGCAAAGCTTTAACTAATGAGATATTTCTCTCGCCACTACTGATATGTTTTATGCATACCAGTATCCTATGTTTCCCTGATCACTACCAGAAATAAGCTCTGTAGGCTGATACCAACATAGAACTGAACATTAAATACAGGCAAAAAATGCACATGATGGCTTCCAAGTGTATGTAGTGCAACCCACAATGTGTAGGAGAAGGAAGGGAGAGAGAAGGAGAAAGAAAAGAGATAAAGAACCTGCCATTTAGGCAGGCTATGGGAGGGAGGAGGGAATTGGGGACATTGGTGGTGGGATATGGGCACTGGTGGAGGGCGGGTGCTGGAACACTATGTGACTGAAACCTCCAAACATGAACAACGTTGTAATTGTATATCTCACGGTGGTATAATAAAGTATTAATTAAAAAAAAGAATTAAGCTCTGTAGATATTTAGTGGACCTTATGCCACTAAATAGGGATTAAAACCTGGGTTGGCCGCATACAAAACAAGTGTCTTATCCATTCTACTATTGCTCTGAACCTTTTTCCTTTTTTTGTTGAATTGTAGGAGTGACTTTGGAAAGCCTATCAGCTTTGTTTAACATTTTATCCATCTTATTTTTTTACCATCCCATTTGCACGATACAATAATGAGACAAGTTAAAAACATGGAATCTGGGTGGTTTTAAACTTGAGTAATGATCCCATTGCCTCAGCACTGTCATTTGAAAGAGTTAATATTGGGGCCAGAGAGATAGCTCAGGGGTTAAGACTTTTGCCCTGCATATGAATGACCTAGGTTTGGACTCTAGCACCACAAGGACTCCCAGCACTACCAGGTGTAACAGCTACCACCGCCCCCTACCCCACCCCAGTACAAAGCTGGGGGGGTGGACCCTGAATACTACCAGGTGTGGGCCAATCCCATACCCCTCAAATAAATGAATAAACTTTTAGATTAGAGCTGACATCTGAACTTATCTGAGCTCTCTAATCCTGGAAAACAGCAATCATCAAAGCAGCTCTGGGGCCAGAGCAATCGCAGAGTACAGCGGGTAGGACTCTTACTTTGCATGTGGGCAACCAGGGTTTGATCCCTAGCATCCCATATGACACCTGAGCCTGCGTCAGTGGTTTTTGAATACAGAGGTAGGAATAAGCCCTGTGTATCACTGGCTGTGGCCTCCAAACCAAAATCAATCTAGGAAAAAACAAAACAAAACCTCCAAATCCCAAATCAAAGAAGCCCCTACCTTTCGTGTTACTACTCCCAAATAGCTTGTTATTATTTACCTCAACTTTCAGGATCTTGCCTGCGAGAAAGACTTGGATCCTCTAAATTCCCATTCTGAATAGATTTTTTTCCCCCACTGATGAATTAGAAAAAAATATTAGTTAACCAGACTTTGGTTTGGAGATTCTCCTTCCCCAGGTCCCTGAACTTTGACCCATCCTCAGCCTTTAACACAATGGCCCTTCTTATCAGACTCCTGAAAATATACTGTGCCCAGATAAGACACTCTCACCTACTCAGTCAGCTGCCTACTCTCATTCTGTTCCCACATCAGGTGCGTTCTCCTCACTTGTTTACTCCTCTCTAACTCTGAGAACTCTGAATCTTACTGAGTCTTCCTACTGCATTAGCACTCCTATTGCAATAGTCTCTTTCTTCCATCCACCACTTTTGTAATAATCCTTTCAAAAGAAGTCTTGCCTTATCTAATTCTGGATTTGTTTATCTGACAATGCTTGATAAATACATGGTGCCAGGGATTCTAACAGGTGTCAGGTATGTGCAAGGCAAAGGACCTTAGCTCCCGCACTAACTCACTAGCTCATTATGGCTGAAATTTTGCTGGTATAGACAGTAGTAAAGGAGGACTCCAAATTACTACCTGTCCCCTTTCTTTTCTTTTTGGACCACATTCCTAGCTATTTTCCTGGCATTGCCAGGAGATGTGATGCTCGACCAGGTATGTCCCTCACCCCAGTTCACTCACTACTCCATGTGGTTATGTATTGGTTTCAGTCTCCAAAGGAAGTAGATGGCACAGTTAAACCTGAATATTTCAAGAGGGGGAGCTATACACATGAAAGTCCAATTTGAAAGGTGTGACTGCAGAGACAGCTCTGGGTTCAAGGCTGGATTTCTGGCACAGCATGCCCCTGACCCCGCTGTGGCAGTCTGGGTCATCTCCAACATTGCTGGGTCTTATTAGCACAACGGAGTCTGACCCTAGTATTAAACCAGCCAGCCCAGCTGGCCAAGAGTTCCCTTAACAGTGCTTGAGAGCCCATCCCCATCAAGAAAACAAGAAAGAAATATTTGCAGGGTGTGGCTAGAACAGGAGAACCATGAGTGATGGTAGACGCATGCTGATATGGCCGGAAGTTGGTGGGCAGAGTCCTGGATGGCTGCATCTGAAGAGCAGTGTCCACTCTCAGCCAGGGTAGGACCCTGCTGGCTCATTCGGGGCTAAAACTGACTTGACCTTCCTGACCGCCTCTCTCTGGCCTTCTGTTGAAGCACCCCAAGACTAAATGTCACAGGAGCCCAGTTAGTGCCGTTTACCCAAGTAAGCCTTGCAGTGCGAAGCCAGGTCGGGAGCACAGAGATCTGGAGGGAATAGTGGAAAACATCAGTCAGCAACTTCACCGGCCTGTCAGCGACCTGGGTTGGGATCCCTGGACACAGCCTGAGTCAGAGTCACATGTACCAGGTTAGGAGAGTTGTCAGGACTAACCATGAAGAAACAAGGGAACAGGACTGGGACATAGGGAGTGCATAACTCACAACACAGCCTTTTCTCTGGCGAGCTCTGGAAGTGGAGGGCACATTAGAGCCACCCTAAAGGAAGCCTGTAGATTTGTGCACACTCATCAGTGAGGTCCCATCTTGGGTTGTGTCTGGCAGGGTCTAGGGAAACTCCCAGGAGAGATGCAAGTGAGTCTTTAGACCCTTTGGGCAGGGGACGTGATTTATGTAGGAGCACCTCAGTGTATTTTGGGGGAGGGTGGGTGATCCATCCTTGGGTGGCCAAGTCCAAATAAAATACTCGGCAGTGAGATTGCAGAGTACCTGGTAGAATGGACAAGAAGGGTTAAAAGCAGTGAAATGAAATGCTGAAAAGCACTTGAAAAAGTTCAACCACTATCATAAAAAAAATAGAAATAAATTGTGTTATGGCCTAAATTAATTTTTAGAATAAAACTGTAAATTAATAATATCTTATAGCTCTTTCACCAAAAGCAGTACTATGTTCATTTAAAAGAATGTAAAAAGGAAAAAGAAACCCCCCCCTCTCCCAACACAAAACAATAAGTAATAACCCTAAATGCAGGTAAGGAACAAACCCTGGAAAAAATGAGAGCCTAAAATTTCTCATTTGTTTAATACTTAACTACTATGAATTAATTCCATTTAAAAATCATCAATTCCCACTGGGAAGTCGTCAGATGGAGGCGTGGTCGTCCCTTCCCCCCTCCATCTTGTCGAGCCTGGTGGCCCTGCCCGCGAGCTGCCCACGGGCCAGCACAGGGCCTCACGGACGGCTGGGGAGGCTGGCGCTCGGCTCGCGCCCGGCCTAGCTGACCATGGAACCCCGAGGAGGGCAGATGGGTTTTGGGGAGTGGGCCCGTCGCCTCTGAGGGGTCCCGGAAGCAGCCGGATGAGACTCGCCCACCACACTAGCCACCATTTTTGCTGTCCGGACGCTGCAAAACGGCCTCAGACCAGATCAACAGAGCAAAGCCAGTTCGAGCCCAGGTCGCGCGGCCGCAAGCGGCCATGCGGTCCACTAAAATAGTGAAACAGTAATGCCTTTTAATGCACTGCTGTCAACGAAGAGCAGGAAAGTTTGTTGGGAAGGAGATATAAAGAGGAAAGAAATGACATACAGAACCCGCCAAGTGGTTGAGGTGCGGGAGGGGGAGGGAGGTGGGGACATTGGTGATGGGAGATGGGTTTGGGCGGAGGGTGCGTGTTGGAACACTGTGGAACCAAGGCTCTACATGAGCATCTTTCAATTAAAAAATAAAGGTGGAATCTACCACGGACATGTGGGAATCAGAGGTTAGGTAAGACAGAGAAGGGAACAGTGTGCTAATATTTGTCAAAAATGATAATACCAGTCTAGAACTGAGCATTGAATATAGGAAAAAGATATACATGATGATCTCTGAATGTATGTATTGCAATCCACAATGTGTAAGAGAAGAGAAAAAGAGAGAGAGAGAAGAGATAAAGAATTTGCCATAGAGGCGGGCTGGGGGAGGGGGAGGGAAGTGGGGACATTGGTGTTGGGAAGTGGGCACTGGTGGAGGGATGGGTGCTGGAACACTATGTGATGGAAACCCAAACATGAACATCTTTGTAATTGTATATCGCATGGCGGTGTAATAAAATATTTTTAAAAAAAATCATCAATTCCTTTTTTGTTCTGTTTTTGTCTTGGGGCCACACCCAAGTACTCAGGCCTTACTCTTGGCTCTGAGCTCATGAATGGGTCCTGGCAGTGCTTGGGAGAGCATAGAGAGCCAGGGTTGGACCAGGGTCATCCCCATGTGGTGCAAGCACTTTACCTTTTTTATTTTCTCTTTTCATTTTTTCTTTTCTTCTTTTTTTTTTTTTTCATTTTTAGTTTTTAGCCACACCTGGCTGTGTTCAGGGCTTTACTCCTGGCTCTGCACTTGTAGATCACTCCTGGTAGTCTCAGGGGACCATGTGATGACAGGGATTGAAAACCCAGATCTGTCCTGAATAAGGCAAGCACCCTAACCTTTCTACTAGCTCTTGGGCTCCAGCAAGCTCTTTCCTTTCTGCACTACCTCTCCAGTTCCATTCATGCTGAATTCATTCAACTACACTTTACATAGATTCCCTGCTTCTCTACATGCAAGTGGTAAATAAACATTCAATAAACCAAACTACATGTTTGAGGCTGAGCTCTGTGACTTCTCTGGGAGATACTAGGACAGACCAGGAGGAGACAGACGTGAGGGGACCAAGACAAACTCAAGGATGGCCTCCTGTCCATCCACATGTGCACCAAGCAAGCTTCCCTGGGGGCTTCACCCTCACTTCTTGGCTTAGTTCAGCAAAGCTAAATGTGCATGTGCAAGGGTTTTTAGAAGGTACCAATGAGCTCAGGTTTTCTACAACATAATTAAAGTATGAACAAAGACATGAGTCAGTTTTGTTGGTACCCCACCATGAAGATGGTAATTCAAGAGTGTGAGTGTTCGACAATTGCCATTGTCCCCTTGCCAGGACAAGGCAGTCCCATTTCTGAGGACTCTGGGCAACTGTTTTCCAAGAAGAACTTATCATAGTGTGTTGATCCTCCTCTTACCCAAACTCTTAGCCCAGCTTGCTTGTGTTTTTTAAATATTACTCTTTTTTAAGAATATCAGCTCCAGGGGCCAGAGTGATAATACAGCAGGCAGGGTGTTTGCCTTGCATGCGGCTGAACCGGGTTTGATCTCCGGCATCCCCGTCACACCGCCAGGAGTAATTCATTGGTGCAGAGCCAGGAGTAACCCCTGAGCATCGCTGGTTGTGACCCCAAAAATAAAGAAAAAAGAATAACAGCTCCATAAATCTCTACCAACATTCATTTCCCCTAACTTCTCATATCTGTATATACAACAGTCTAATATGAGACTCTCTCTTGAGTCTTTTGAAGCTCTGTGATAAAAACCCATGTACTGTCCATTTTCTTTCTGTTTGTTTTGGAGCCATACCCAGTGGTGCTCAGGGGCTACTCCCAGCTTACTACTTTGAGGTCATTGCTGGTGGTGCTCTTGCACTACAGACTCTTGAGCTCTCTCTCTCTGGAACAATGAATTGAAAGAAAACAAACAACAGAATCACTCTAATCCAGTGGCTCTTCAACTGTAGTGTGTTGCTGAATCACCTCAAGAGTTTTTGCAATCTTGGGTTGCTGGACTCCACTTTCAAAGCTTCTGATTCACTAGGTCTGGGTGGGGCTCAATAATTTCATTCTTTTCTGCACTTCTGTTTTCTGGTTTTTGGGTCACACCCAACAGAGCTCGGGGTTACTCATCATTGTGTATTTAGGGGACCATGTGATGCTGAAGAGTGGACCTGAAGTTGACTGCATGCAAGGTTAGCGTCTAACCCCTGTACTGTCTTTCTCCAGCTGTTTAATAATTTGCATTTCTGATAAATTCCTGCCTAATGCTGATGGTCTAGAGATCATACTTTGAGCACTTTGACTATGATTTTCTTTACCCAGCAGTCAGTTTATTGTGTCTTGTGGTGGCATCTGTTCTGAAAGATGTTTGCAAATGGGCAGAATGGTCCCTGGGGGGACAAGAGTGACTAACTCAGAGACTATGACCTACATTATCAGCAGCTGATGACTGATGACTAAATGCAGCAACTAAGGCTTAAAACATAAATCACAGGAAATTAATACGAAGCAACACTGAGCATGAAACCCATAAAAGTGCTTGCTCGCATTCCTCAGTTTTGGTCATACACGTGCATCCTGCTTTGCGCTGTTAATCTATGTAGCAGGGATGAGACCACACCCAGAGGAAACAAAAGACAGTCTGTCTCTGACAGAGAACGAGCAGGTCATTGGCACGCAAGAGAATGGAAGTCAATTTAATAAAAATAACATTTTGGTGCTAATGATAAAGAAAAATGATATTGGGGCGGAGCAATAGCCCAGCGGGTAGGGTGTTTGCCTTGAAGCGGCCAGCCCATGCCGGCCCAGGTTCGATCCCTGGCATCCCATATGGTCCCCCGAGCACCACCAGGAGTAATTCCTGAGTGCAGAGCCAGGAGTAACCCCTGAGCATTGCCGGGTGTGACCCAAAAAGCAAAAAAGAAAAAGGATATTATATTTATTTAATTTTATAAATATCCATGCTCAGTTGGTAGCTATGGCAGAGTGGAAATCCGAGTTTCTGTTGCCTCCAAGGAGTGGATCATTTAGACTAAAAAATAATTTCTCTCAGGATATCTTTGACAAGTTAGAGTATTATTTTAAAAAAAAAACTGAATCATACAAAAAACCCTGAAACATGATAAATGTGATCTTGAAATATAGGCTGATAAGATGAAGAGAATCTGAAATTTCATCATGCTAATCAATAATTCATTTAGCTTCTTAGAAATTCATCTTTTGGATTTCTTATATATACTCATTTTAATCATTTTCACTGATTAGTACTACATGAAACGACAAATTTAAAATGTAGACAGTATAATTGGATTGACTTGACAAAAAATTAGTCTGAAGACTTTCCTTCTCTGATATACCTTCTCTCGGACCTTGCAGCCTACAGTCCTCCGTTCTACCAGCTGAGCTATTGAAGGAAGTACTGATATCCCTTTTCTAAGAGACAAAGTCTTCATATCACAGATTTTCCCCAAATGGTTACTTATTTTGTGATGTTTTCTTTGGCTAATCAAAATGAGATGAATTTCCTTTTTCATCCATGCTACTAATCTCTGAGTTGTTTATCTTAACCTGTTCCATCTACTGTTCGTGATTGCATTGGTGCTCATAATTTAGTATGAAATGAAATAAAATTTATTTAAATTTAAATTACTACCCAGGAAGATGGGACATAATAAGTTTGACTGCAGCTTCCTGTATCTTATTTGATTTGGCCATAACAAGGTTTTCTGGTCCTAAATAGACATAGTTTCATTTTTAGAAGGCTTATACTTCAAGTGATGATTGATTTTGAAAATTTCTCAAATTATTTTTGCTGTATAATCAGGAAAACAAAGTGCTTAGATAGATAGATAATAATTCATTGGGAACCAAGCACTTACTAGTCAAAAGATTTATAGTAATTTTATATATTAATTAATACACAAGAAAACAATGTGTATGTAAACATTTGACTTGATCAAAACAGAATACGCTGAAATTTTTTCTAAAGCTGCACCAAAGTGATGGCATTAGCATAATTCAAAGAACAAATCTTTTATCACTTTCCCTGAGTCCTTGAGTACTAGGGACAGAGTCATGAATTGTGCAGACTCACCTTAGCAATCAGTTTTGTGAACACTAGCATAGGGAAAAAGGGTATCTTGCTGCAAAATCTGTTTTTGCTTGAGAAGAGGAAAATTACAGAAATGCTGCAATTTAGAGTTTTTGTTTGATATGTATACAGGATAATTAAGCTGTGACTGTAGAAACTTGGGGCGTAGTCAACAAATGGCTGCTAATGTGGGAAAAACTGTTAAGTGGCCACCATCTTTACTCCACCCTCTAACACATAGAGCTTTCCGGTTCTTTTAATACACCTTATTCTAAGTATATTTATTTTCAAATGATTTCCCCCTTGAAGTTACTGTGCATATGTGAAATATTTTCTGCTGTTGTTTGTTGTCTTTTGGGCCACCTCTTGTGGTGCACATGGGAGGCTCCCAAGTCAGTGCTTGAGGGTTGCTTCCCGCAATGCTAAGGTGGACCATATGGTGCTGGGGAGGGAATCCAAAAACCCTAACCTATATGCACTGACACACACCAACCTGTTGAGTTATCTCAGTGCTCTCCCCAGCTGTAAAATACTTACTATTTTTTAAAGAAAAGCTCATTATCTGCTCTGGGCATCAGTTGGTATTATCCTCTGTCGGGAGTGCTGTCGGGGTCCCCGACAGTGCCGGGAAGCGAAGTTCCCCTTTACCTCCGAAGCCGGCGGGAATGGATGCAGGGAATCCGATGCAGTTTTAAAAGGGCTTTACTATCACAGGTTCCAATATACAATCCAAGAGCAGGGAAAACCTCCGGACTCTGGGTTCCCAGCTAGGCCCCAGCCAGGTGTAGGCCAAGATGGCTGCCACCACGTGTTGAGGCCCAACAGAAAATGGAGAGGAAGGAGAAGCAAAACACCAAGGGAAGCTGAAATGGCAAAAGGGGGAAAAAGAGAGAGAGAGCTTCTTTCTTCTTGCAGCTTATTTTATAGCTAGAAATCGCCCAGACTCCCAGCCCAGCCCATTCTGGGCTGGGCTATCTAGAGATGAAAACAGGAAAATAGCTTTATAGAATGTAGCAACTTCAGGAGACCATCGGTTGTTTACAAGGACCCAGAGCTAATTAAAAGCCTCCTAGCAGAGCTGGGAGAAGCTATAAGCTAAATGTAACTTCCCCTGGCAGGAAGGATCAAAATGCCCTCAGGTAATTTCTCCAAGCACCTCACCTAATATCTTAAGCCAAGATCTGCCTGGAATTGCCTTTATAGGGTAGAGAAGGGGGTTTCTGAGATGGCATGTCTGTGTACCAAAGACTAATACTAATGCCAGTTAAATATTTCTCCAGGCCTTCACAAGAGTCTCATCTACTTCACGGTAGTTTTGTATTTTATTTGCCTTTGAGTTATCAGGGAGCCATGCTTGCTTGCTTGGAGGCAAACAGCATTTCTCTCTGGTCTAATTAGAGATCCAATGTGGCCAGGCAAATATGCTGGTAAGATCTAGCTAGTCCCACGATGCTTGTGGTAGCATGAAAGAATATTTATACCAGCTAGTACAGAATACATGGTCAGATAAACTGCCACATTTAGACTACCCCCTTATCTATGAAGTGACCTGCAGGAGGCATTCCAGGGCATATGCAGAGGCCTAGGCTTTTAGGTGTCCTGCAACAATCCTCTATGATGAATAGTTTTTGGTTCTTTTCATTTTAGTTTGTTTTATTTTGTTTGGATATGGCCGCCACACATAGCAATGCTCAGGGGTCTTCCTTGACATGCAGGAGTGATCCCTGGCAGTGCTCAGGCGACTTTCTGTGGTGCTGAAGATGAGAGTCAAGACAGACTGCACAGACACAAGGCAAGCTGTGCTACCTCTCAGGCCCCAATTATGGTTTTTTTTTTAGTTATTTAGTTAGTTAATTTGCTTTTTGGTTCACACCCAGCGATGCTCAGGGGTTACTCCTGGCTTTGCACTCAGGACTTACTCCTGGCAGTGCTTGGGAAACCATATGGAATGTCGGGGATCTAACCTGGGTCATCCATGTGCAAGATAAACACTATATTGTTGTACTATTGCTCCAGCCCACAGGATGATTTTTTTTTAAAGCAGGAAATAGGGCCCAGAAAGATGGCTTCATGGGATGATTGCATGCTTGGCATGTTAGAGTCCTGGACTGGAGCCCCCAGCCCCATACGGAGTCCTGAGTGCAGGAGGGACCTGCTGATGGAGAAACAGAGTAAACTGCTTTGTGCTACACCTTAGGGAAACCAGACATCCTTCCCTCCCTCAGTCCTTCCTTCCTCCCTCACTTCCTTCTTCTCCCCTCACTTCCTCCCTTATGTCTTTCCTTCCTTCTTTCCTTTCCTCTTCCTTTCTTTCTTCATTCCTCATTATTTCTATTTTATTATTGGCCTTTAAATTCTCTTGGTTTGGGGCTGGAGCGATAGTCCAGCAGCGAGGAGGGCGTTTACCTTGCATGTGGCCTATACAGGTTTGATCCCCAGCATTCCATATGGTCCCCTGAGCACCGCCAGGAAGTAATTCCCTGAGTGCAGAGCCAGGAGCAATCCCTGAGCATTGCTGGGTGTGACCCAAAAAGCCAAATAAATTAATAAATAAAATGAAATAAATTCCTTATGGTTCAAGTACTGCAATAGTAGTAAAGCTTAGGGCATAAATGTTTAAAATTATTGCACCCCCACCACCAGCCAATTGCCCACACTCTCAGCCACTGTCTGTACATCATCATAAGTCTGGTCTTAACACCACTTACCCCAACCTTTGCCTCCACAGCTTGGTAATCAGTTTTTTCATTCAAATGCTGAGGTTGGTCATTGTTCAGTACCACCTAGTTTCTCCCCCATTCCACAGAGGAGTGAGGTTATCCAGTATCTGTCCTCCTTCTGACTGATTTTTCTGAACTTGTTACCTCCATTCCCATCCACATTGCAGAGAGCCTCATGATTTCATCTTTTCTTATAATATTCCCTTGTGTATATATTCCAAATGAATCAGGGTCCATATTATGTGATCCTTATTCTCCTCATGCAAAGCCAACACTGACACGACCGGGGTGACTTGAGGTGTCTCTGTCTGCTAGGTTTCATCCTCTCTTCTGCCCTTGCCTGCCTCTTACCACTTCACTGCTCCCCACTTCCCTCCACATAATCCATCACAACCAAACTCCCATTATAAGACCTGAGTGCAGGAGGTTCAGTTTCCACTACAGAAAGCACCTGCCTCTGCTCAGTTTCAGAATAAGAGCTTCATGAACCAAAGGCTTCATTAGATAGAGCTTGACTCATACTAGAGGTAAGAGGGCACCAGATAAGATTATTTTCCCAGCTGAGATTTTATCAAAATCCAGTCTTTTAAAGTCCTCTTGGAAACAAACAAAAATGGAGGGTTTTTCTTAAGGTAGACTCAAATTTAAGCATGCCACTAGAACTTAGAATTCTGATTATGATATGCTCTTTAAATGAAAAGAATATTCTCCTAAATTGAGAATACATATATGTATACATACATACATATATACATACTTATATCTGTATATATGAATATATATACATATATGCATGTATGTGTTAAAATTGAGCTACCCTATGACTATATGTGGTGCTGGGATTGGACCAGAGCCATTAAGGCCGCCACAGGCAAGCCAAGTGTCTTCATTTCTTTACTGATCTCAAGCCTTAGAATATATTTTCTTTTTTTTTTTGTCATTTCTCCACCAAATCTTATTTTATTAAAGACTTATAAAGTTATTCAAAGCTGGGTTTTGACATATAATCCTTCTGACATACTATCCTGCTGCCAGTGTCCACTTCCCTCCACCACTTTTCCTAGGTTCTCTGTGCTACCCTCCCCACCACAACCCCAGCCTGCCATCTTGATAGGCACCTTGTAAATTTGGTTTTAAAGTTTTGGGGTCTTACAATTTCAGTGTTGTTGTCTCTGTGGTTTGGATATTTGTCTCTATCATTCCTCAATACCATTGATGTAGATGTAACTGAATCCCCTTGACCCCTGCCTCTGTTGCTTTTCATCTCTCTCTTCTCCCCTTCCTCTTTACTCTATTTCTTTCCTTCTTCTCCCTATACTCTGGGGTCAAGGGTGATCTCGGTACCTACTTTAAACCATTTCCTTATCCAGTTACTCTAAATACCACATATCAGTGATATCCTTTGTTCATTCTTTTTCCTGGCTTACTTCATTTAACATGATGTTTTCCAGTTCAATCCATGTTGCAGCAGGTTGCATGATTTCATCATTCCATATAGCTACGTAGTATCCCTTTGTGTGTGTATACCACATCTTCACTATCTGCTCATTTGTTGTTGGACATCTAGGTTGATTCCGAATCTTGGCTATTGTACTGAATGCTGCAATGAATAGTGTTGTGGACATATCCTTTTGAATGTTTTTCTGTCTTAGGGGTAGATACCCCAAAGTGGAACTACTGAGTCATAGGGTAGCTCAATTTTAAGTTTGTTGAGTACTTTATATACTATTTTCCACAGGGGTTGAACCAGGCATTACCACCAGCAGTGGAAGAGTTCCATTTTCACCACATCCCTACCGATACAGATTGTTCCTATTATTTTAGACTATATTTTCTTAAAGATTTGAATTTTAAAATTGAAAGGATTTTTTTTCTAGAACTTTCCTTTCCATGTCAGCATTTTCAAGCTGAGGGAATTGAGAAAGGAGGTGGTGAGGTGAAGACACTGTCCTTGCTCACAGTGATAATTAGCAGAGCTGGAGCGAGAACAGAATTCTCAGTCCAGAGTATTTTCCTTGGAGGCCAGAGAAATGGTAAAAGGATTAGGGTGATTGTCTTGAATGCAGTAAATCCCAGTTCAATTAACCAACATCATATGGTCCCCAAACACTGCCAGTGACCCCTCAGCGCAGAGCCAGGAGGAAGCCTTGAGTGTCACCATTGATTGGTGTGACTCCCAGTCCCCTCAAAAAGAGTGCTTTCCTTATATCCCAGAAGAGTGCTCCTCCACGTAATTTTTGTAATTGCTATGTAAAGGCTTCCAGAATTTGAGAACAAATAAAATTAGTAGCATCGGCAGCTAATGTATCAAGGCAGTTACCGGCATAGGGCCTGGAGCCAGACTGGCAGCAAAGATCCTGAATTCTCCCACGTATTAGGGGTGTGATTTTGGGTAAATTATTTCAGTCCTCTGTGAAGTCACAATCAACCTGATTGCAAATGCTTCATTGTGTTTGTGGAGTGCCAGACATTTATGTAGGGACAGAATCAGCGTTAGATGCAAGCAAATCAGTAACCATTTACATGTTTAGGCACTTAATTATTGTTGACTGTTATTTCTGAAAGGCACGTGAGTGTCTAGTATAGTTACAGATTCTAGTTTAGCTAAATTGAGACTATGTAGAGAAGTCTGTCTCTTGCATTCTTTCCTAAGAAATTCCCAGCTGGTTAGGAAAAATGAAGTTATAAAATTTGCCTACAAATGGATGGACATGGAGAAGATTATGTTGAGCGAAATTAGCCAGAAGGAGAGAGACAGTTACAGAATGACTGCATTTATCTGCATAACATAAATATATAGGTACATATTATGATACCAATATCCAAGGTCAAGTGAAACATACATCAGGAGGTCCTGTCAAAGGTGGAAATTATCACAAACGTGTGGGAGTCAGAGGCTAGGTAAGACAGAAAATGGAACAGTGTGCTAACAATTGTGAGGGTACTAATGCCAACCTAGAACTGAGCATTAAATAGAGGCAAAAGGATACACATGACAACCCTTTAATGTATGTTCTGTAATCCATAGTCTGGAGAGGAAGGAAAAGAGAAAGATAGAGAAATGGAAAGAAATAAAGAACCTGCCATGGAGGAGGGCTGGGGGGAGGGGGAGGGAACCGGGACGTTGGTGGTGGGAGATGGGCACTGGTGGCGGGATGGGTGCTGCTACACTGTATGACCAAAACCCAAATATGAACTTTTTAATTGTATATCTTTGTAATTGTAAAAATAAAAAAAAATAAAAAAAAAGAAATTCACAGCTTAAGAATTTTGAGAAATAAGAATTTTCTTTCTAACTCTATCATGTCCCCAAGGAGACACTTCCCCAGTTCTACACTCCTTAGGCTAAAGACCCCAGAAGATCTTCTTTTACCAATATCCCCAGAGTCTAGCTTCATGCCTGGAAAAGATATGTTTGTGAAAAGTGAATACCGTGGTATCTTTAGAAATTTATTTACTTAAAATTTTATTATATCTTGGGCCGGAGAGATAGCCCAGTGGGTAGGCGTTTACCTTGCATGTGGCCGGCCCATGCCAGCCGGGTTCCATCCCCAGCATCCCATATGGTTCCCGGAGTACCGCCAGGAGTAATTACTGAGTGCAGATCCAGGAGAAACCCCTGAGCATTGCCGGGTGTGACCCCCCAAAAAAAAAAAAAAAGCAAAAAAAAATTTTATTATATCACTGTGAGATAGATCATTACAAAGCTGTTCATGTTTGGGTTTCAGTCATACATTGGTGCAGCACCCACTCCCCATCGGTGCACATTTCCCAACACTGATGTCCATAGTTTCCCTTCCCCTTCCTTAGAAATTTAATAGAGAGGGCCGGAGCAATAGACCAGCGGGTAGGGCATTTGCCTTGAACGCGGCCGGCCTGTGCCGGCCCGGGTTTGAGCCCCGGCATCCCATATAGTCCCCTGAGCACCACCGCCAGGAGTAATTCCTGAGTGCATAGCCAGGAGTAACCCCTGAGCGTCGCCAGGTGTGACCCAAAAAGCAAAAAAAAAAAAAAAAAAAAAAGAAATTTAATAGAGAAGTAGTTTAATGTGGATTATCAGGTTGAGACTGGAATTTGGGGGTTTGAATTGAAAGTTACCAGGGGCCCAGAAGATGGCCTTGAAGCAATTACTGGGTAAGTACCAGTTGTGAGTTCAAACCCCAGTGCTGCCACATAGACTGATGTGAGGTCCTGAAGTCGTCAGACAGTCCTTCTGCTTGTGATTCCTGATGACAAATGCCCAGAAGATGGATCAGTGGCCAAGGAAGAGCCCCAGAATGCATGAAGTCCTGAACTTAATTCTTGGTGCCTGATAGGTGAAGAGGCAGTTCTAAACACCCCGCAGTTTGGGGTCCCTGGCAAAGAAGAAAGAAAAATGTCAAATCTGCTAAAAAAAAATAATGTTAATTAAAAGGATGCATGTTAAGGACCATGTTCATGCAGTCCTTGAACAAACAGAAGCAGAGACTTGCTTTGTCCTGGTGAACCCCACCCCAGTGATACAGTATGTAAGCCAGGAATGGGGAGAAGAGAATTGGTCCTGAGACTACTAAGTTTGGTGTTGATGACGCCCCTCTTGCAGGAGAGGCTGTAGTATAACTGTTATACAAGAGATGCACTCAAAACTTTTGCAGGAAGTTCAAACTTGAACAAGGGTTTTGATTTATAAGACCCATGAGCCTCTGTTTAGGAAAGAGCTCTGGAGAGTGCACCCTTGCACAGTGCTCTTCACTCTTTGGATGTTTCTCCAAGCAGTATGAGATTCATGGGATCATTACTTTACTTTATTTTTTTCTATACCTAGCAGTGTTCAGGGCTTACTCCTAGCTCTGCTTAAAGATCACTCCTGGTGGGGTTTGGGGGACTATTTGGGAAGCTGGGGATCGAAGCTGGGACAGGCGCACTCAAGGCAAGCAACCTACCCACTGTGTTACCTCCATTATTTTATATATTAATATGAAAAATATATGTGTAAATGCTATTGTTTTCAAATTTATAATCCAAAATTACTTCATGGCATTGTCAGGAAGAGACCTAAATGAGAATAGAGTTGCATTGGGTTTGCATTTTAATTCACTTGATATTGATTGTCAGAATTTACATCAACCTGAGTTTAACTGGCCTGTGAGGTGTTTGTTCGTTCATTCATTCATTCATTCATTCACTCATTTATTTATTTATTTATTTATTTATTTATTTATCTATTTGACCACACAGGACTTACTCTTGCCTCTTAGCTCAGGGATCACTCCTGGCAGTGCCTGCTGGGACCATTTGTATGTCAGGGAATAAACCTGAGTCACCTGTGTGCAGCACAAGTACCTGCTGTGCCATCACTCTGGCCTGGCCTATGAGTTTTAGTTCATGTGGATCCAAGAATTATTTATCTTCTTTTTGTTGACAGATTCTCTTCTCCATGTAATCCCCATGTCTATTTTGCAAGCTTTCATTTTTATTCTATCTGGAAACTTGTCTGACTGGTCTTTACTTCTGAAGACATTTGCTTATACGAAGGTCCTGGCATTCCTTGCTCGATGACTGCACATATGACAAATGAATAGTGAGAGAAATTCTCATTAGTCACTTCATCGCAGAACTCCAGAGACCCATTAGTACACATTGGTCATTGGCGCTATTTCTTCGTCTTTGAACATGGCTATAGTAATTAGGATTTATTAAAATAGCAAGTTGACTGTATTTGCTTTCCTCTCCAGAAGTTTTTGTTTCTTCTTTAGTCTTTAAGCTCAGACTTCTTTTATAAACCCAAATGTTGGAGAGCTAGAACAGGAGGTAAAGTGTTTGCCTGTATGCAGCAGACCTGTTCAATCCGGGCACAAAATGCAGTCCTCTGAGCACTGCCAGGGGTCACTTCTGGGCACAGAGCAAGGAATAGGCCTTAAACTCTGCTGGGTCTGTCCCCATCCCCTGAAAGAAAAGAAAGAAAAACTTAAAAATAAAATTTCTCCTGTTAAGGGCTTTTTCCATCTGGCAGCTAATATCTTTTCGAGCAAAAATATGTCTTGATTTATTTCTGTTGTTTCTGAGTTTGAGAACCAACATAATTAATAGGATCAAACCTGTTCTTGGAACAGGGCTGACTCCCTCAGCTTTTGTTTCTGATGCTAGGATGATTAGCTCTGGAGAAAGAGAAATAAGCAAATCAGCCTTATGCCAGGCTTAATAGCAGTGGAAGTATTTCTTAACCTTCCTGCTTGGGCCCACGTTTGGACACACACACACACACACACACAAACACACACACACACACACACACACACACACACCCTTCTGCAGCCTCTTTGAATCAAGCTGTTCTCCCAGTCTGACCAAAAGTAGACGAACTTCCTTCATGCACCTTCACAAAGGGGCTTCTTAAGGATGGACCAGGCGCAATAATCACTTGCTAACTCAGATTTCTTTTCTAGAAAAGGAAGGCCTTGTTTTTATTCCCTGGCCTTTCTTAGTCAGAGCACTTCATTTCTTCTTCCTTTTTTAATTCCACGTTTAACCCTTTGTGACCCAGAGAGATTTTCAAATCCCTTAGTAACAATATTCCCACAGTCTGCAGGGCTGGCATCCCAGACTCTCAGGACCTCAATCCTCACGTGGCCAGTCAGAATTTAGGTTCATTGATGACAGAATAAAGAAGAAAAAAAAAAAAAAAGCAGAACTGTAAAGCTTTTTTTTCTAAACCAGAAGAAGGAAGTTCCTTTTATTTTTTTTTAAGAGCTCCTCATTTTAAGTTGCTTGTGAACCACAATTCCGATCCAAATGGTTATGTTAGCTACACTTTCCCCAGTTTTCCTACATTTCATCCACTGTATTGTTCTTTTCTGTCATAAAAAGTTACTGCTGTATCTCTGTTTAAGACCACTTTTCCATACTCCCCATTCTGATTTCTTTTGCCTGGGGGGTGGGGTGGGGAATGGAGGGGTGGAGGAACAGTTGGGCCACTCTGGGTGCTGCTCCCAGCACTCCTGGCTCTGAGCTCAGAAGTGACCCCCTCGTGGTGCCATGACAGGGGTTTGAGCGGGGTTCTTGACCTGCAGGCCCGTGCCTTACCTCCTATACATCCTGGCTATCTATTCTGGTTCCCAATGATATAACTCAGAGAAGAAGGGCAGAATTCCTTGGCGAAGAGTCTGAGAGAAGAATCAGAAAATTCAGAGGCCGAGGTGGCCCTTGGGGGAGGGTGCGCGGGGAGCCCAGCTACCTTTTTTTTTTTTTTTTTTTTTTTTGGGGTCAACATCCTGCAATGCTCAGGGGTTTCTCCTGGCTCTGTACTCAGGAATTACTCCTGGCGGGGCTCGGGGACTATATGGGATGCCGGGGTCGAACCTGGGCGGCATGGGCGGCAGCGTGCAAGGCAAACGCCTAACCGCTGGGCTATCGCTCCGGCCCCACCTATCTTTTTCCTTCTCAAGCAAACCCCAAACCTGACTTTGGCCAGTGCAGCTTCCTTTGGCTTCTGGGCAGACTGCTCAGAGGCAAGTGGTTATGTTCCTTTTGGCCCACAGGATGGTTCTGCCACTGGACCCGCTGGGCTGACGTCACGGAAATCTGACCAGCCTGCCTTGCTCATGGCCTCACAGGTCCACTTGTCTCCCCCTCCGTCCTTTCTGGCAGCCAGAGGGTGGCTCTGACAGGAGGAAGCACAGGCGAAGCTGTGAGCTGCAAGAGCGCTGTGAAATCCTCTGTTGGGAAGAAATGCTATGGGGGTGTCGTTTCCCACGTGTTGAGGCTGGCTTGGCAGTTTACACAGCACTGTTGCGCTGTCGCCCTGATCTGCTCCGGGCTGGTTTCCACTCTTGCATAATGCACATGAACAGCTTCTTTGTCCTGTGGCTAGCCAGCCAAGTGCCCAGGAGAGCTGGAGGGTTCTCTGAAAATTTTCAGTCAAAAATGCCATGGCATCTGTATTTTTTGTTATTGATTTTGTTTTTGGGCCACACCAGCATGGCTCAAGAATTACTCAGATGGTTCTTGGGGACCCTATGGGATGCTGACCGGATCGAACCCTAAGCTGGCGGTGTGCAAAGCAAATGCTCTACCCACTGTACTGTCACTCTGGTCCAAAGTGCCTGATTTGGACCAGATTTTTAATCTCGTATTTTTAAATTTCTAAAACAATATATCCACATGAAATTTTACCCTTAAGCATTTCTGCATAGCTAACCTATACCAAAAATACACTCAATTTCAGTTCTGATTGCCCATGAGAATCACCTGAAGAGAGCTTTTAAATTAGGGAGATCCAGGGCTTATTCTGAACTAGTTGAGTCTGAATCTAGAGTTGTAGGGACCTGCAAGACCGCACCTTACCTCCTATACATTCTGCATTAATGCACTAATTGCATTAATCTTCCCTATTATTTTTGTGTGAGGGCATGCTACTGAGACATACTGGAGAGATCACAGCGGTGCTGGGGATTGAACCTAGCCCCCTCCACACACACACACAACTCCCTCAGTGCTATAGTAGGACTGTGGGGCATTTGCCTTGCATGCAGCAGACCTGGGTACCATCCCCAACATCCCAAGTGATCCCTGAGCACCAGCAGGACTAATTCCTGAGTGCAGAGCCTGGAGTACAACCTAAGCATTGCCAAATGTGGCCAAAAACCAAGACCAATTAAAGAAAATACAAAATATGGGGAGAAAGGGACTCTCATCCACTGTTGGTGGGAGTGCTGAGTGGTTCAGCCCTTTTGGAAAACAATATGGATATTCCTCTAAAAACTACATATTGAGCTCCCATTTGACCCAGTAATACCATGCCAGGGAATATACACTGGAGACCCAAAAACACAGAAGAAACACTATCTGTACTTCTATATTCACTGCAGCTCTATTTACAAAAGCCAGAATCTGGAAACAACCTCAGTGCCTGAGAACAGAAGACTGGCTAAAGAAATTTTGGTACACAGTGGAATACTATGCAGCTTTCAGAAAAGATCAAGTCATGAAATTTACCTGCAAATGAATGGACATGGAAATTATGCTGAGTGAAATTAGTCAGAAGGAAAAGGACAGATTTAGAATGACTGCATTCATTAATGGGATATAAATATATACCAGTGTTCTACTAATTGTGGGAAATGGTAACCAGACTAGAACTCAGCATTGAATATATACAAAGAGATTTACATGATAAACCCTAAATGTCTAAATGTATGTAGGGCAAGACACAGTGTGTAAGAGAAGAGGAGAGAGAGAAGGGGGAGAGAGAGAAAGAGAGAGAGAGAGGAAAAGGAAATATGCCTGCTATAGAGGCAGGCTGGGGGGAGGTGGGGAGGGAATGTGGGGACTGTGATGGTGGGAATGGGGCACTGGTGGAGGGACGGGTGCTGGAACACTGTATGACTGAAACCCAATTATGAACAACTTTGTATATCTCACAGTGGTATAAGAAAAATATTTTTTAAAAGATACAAAACAAAAGAAAATACAAAATAAAGCAAACTAGAAGAACTCAAGCCTCCAGCATGCAGACTGTGCTCAGCCCTTTGAGCCATCTTTTTTTAGGCCAGGTACCATTTGGGAAATAAATTCCTCAGACATGTTGAGAGACATTGCCAGCGGATCAGAAGATATGTTCATATATATAATTATTTTTAATAGGGGTATACCCACTAGTTTGGGGTCTCAGGGTTCATCCCAGCCACTTTGTTGGGGCTGTATCCTTTGTTAGGGCTCATATAGCCTGTATACTCAGGAGTGACCTTTGCTGGCCGTGTGCAAAGCAAATGCAGAGAACCATATGTGGTTCTCTGAGAACCATATGTGGTACCAGAGACTCAAACCAGGATCAGCCACAAGCAAGGCAAATGCCTTACCCCTGTACTACCTCTTTGCCCCTTCCAGCCATTTTTCTTAAAAGAAAACAAAATTCATTTATAAATGAATGTACCTGGAGAGTATCATGCTGAGTGAAATGAGTCAGGAGAGGAGCAGGCATAGAATGACTGCACTCATTTGTGGGACGTGACAAACCAGAGCACAAGACTAATATCCAATAGAAATAAAGGCCAGGAGGGTTGACCCATGGTTGGAAGCCTGCTTCCAGTGCTTGGGGGAGAAGGCGGTTAGGATAAAGAAGGGACCATTTTTCCAGATACCTGGAAAAGATCACTCTGGATAAGAACTGAGTACTGAAAGTGGTAAAGGAACAAACATGATAATTTCTCAGTATCTGTATGGAAAACCATAATGCCCAAAAGGAGATAGATAGATAGATGGATGGATGGATGGATGGATGGATGGGTGGGTGGGTGGGTGGGTGGGTGGATGGATGGATGGATGGATGGATGGATGGATGGATGGATGGATGGATGGATGGATGGATGGATGGATGGATGGATGGATGGATGGATAGATAGATAGATAGATAGATAGATAGATAGATAGATAGATAGATAGATAGATAGATAGATAGATAGATAGATAGATAGATAGATAGATAGATAGATAGATAGATAGATAGATAGATAGATGAGAGACAGACAGACAGAGACAGAGGGGGATTGAGGCTTCCTTTTGTCTGCTGCCAAATCGAACCTCTAGCCATCCCATTATCTATTCTGATTGGCTACCTGTTCCATGGGTGGACATTTAAAGTGACCTGGTACTTTAGGCCTCAGCTCCGGCTGCATGAAAACCACACATATCTGCGTGTGTATCTGCTAAAGAAATTTTCATTTCTTTTTTAATATAGCCCCTGATAGTTGATTATATAAGGTAGATAAAATAAAAAATTTTCATTTCAAATTATGTTTCATTTAGTGCCAAATAAAAACTAAAATAAATATTAAAAGGTCATATTTACCCTGAATAGAAAATAACTTATAATTTTATAAATATATAAAATGTATCCCTTTAACTAATGGCATGAGAAGACCAAAATCACCTATGTGTGTTTGAATCACCTTATTATAAAGATTTGCTGTTTAGAGGAAATATTTAAGTGTACAAATGTAGAAATTATATATATAAATCATTAGGGGAATATTTTTAATAACTGCAGCCCTTAAAATTTCTGTGTCATGAAATATCAAAAAATGTTATGGCCTCAAACTTTTTGTGTAAATAAAAGAGTGGGGGGTCCTCAAGATGATTTGAATCCAGATTGAATGTTCAAGATTAATACATTTATACTATAATGTTCATAGAATCTAAGTTGTGGTAACTCTGTCACTTCTCTTATTCCTTTATTAATAGAACAAGAATTTAAAATATTTTAGGGGCCAGAGCACTAGTACAGTGGGTAGGGTGTTTTCCTTGCTCAGGGCAGACCCAGGTTTGATCCCCTGCATCCCATATAGTTCCCCAAGCACCACCAGGAGTAATTCCTGAGTGTAAGCCAGGAGTGACCCCTGAGCATTGCCAGGTGTGACACAAAAAAGCAAAAAACATATTGTTTAAACACTACACGTAATTTATGTTTGAATCAAAATAGTGAAACTTTAACAGTCTTACCCCACCCCTAATATAACTTGATTCACTCTTTGGAACAAATTGTTAGAGAGTCATTTATAACTCAGACCCTTTTTAAATTAGAGTATAGCAATACATGAAACTTAAAATTGCTAAAGATCACATGTTACATAATTTCACTCATATGAAATAGCCTGGAAAAATATATCTATCTATATGTACACATACATACATAGTAATTTAAAAAGTTCATTTTAAATTAATTTTTTTAAAATTGTTTATTTTATTTATTTTAAAGAGTTCACTGAATTACTTTAAAAGAATCCATATAAAATATCTAGTCTAATGCCTGGAACCTAGTCTTTCTTTTAAAAAGTTTTATTATTATAATGCATTTAAAAAGCCAACTGAACAAGTACAGGAATGGTGGAATAGATTTTAAAGCTCTCCAAGTATCAATGAAGGGATGTTTTAGCAAGGCTTTTTGGTTTATATATTTGTTTCTGGATCATAACTAAGGGTGCTCCTGGTTCATTCTAGCGGTGTTTGGTGATACTTAGGTGGTGCTGGGGATAGAACCTGTGTTGGCTGCGAGCCAGGCAAGTGCTTAACCACTGTACTGTCTCTCACGGTCAGGTTTCAATTCAATTTTTACTCAGTAGTTCTAGTGAATTTTTGAATACTAGATGTAAACAAGAACAGGCTAAATAGCCATTTGTCAAGATGTTGTAGTAGATTTCCATAGTAGGTGACCGACTAGACGGAAGATCTCTAAGCTGCTTTTCAACAATAGGATTCTATGATTTGTACCAAATGTGAGGTTTTTCCCCACACTGTAAAGCTTCATTTGTTTTCTTTAACATTAGCATCAGTTTACAAACGCTGTTGATGTTTTCATTATAATTATCTGAATCATTCACCAAGGAGAGAGCGTGACTTTACAGTTTGCCTAAGCCTTTGGAAGCCTCTTGTTTTGTAATGATTGATGTGTTACAACACATGAGTATTATAATGATGAGTGCTGAGGAAACCAAGATATAAACACTTAAGTTACCATGCAGCAATGGTCAGCCCTCCTAGGCAGGTCTCTATAGGGTTACTGTCACCTGGCTAAACAGCATTTGGAGGCTGTCATCCTAGGCTACCAGAGAACATGCAGACCCATCAAATTGCCATATGAGGATTTAAATGACCACATAAAAAACTTATGAGACATGTTTATAGATGGGGGGTTGACATCACATCCCTAATAGCACAGTTTAGAAGTGACTCAGGGGGGCTCCAGTGGGTTTCCTGCTGGGAAGGGGAAGAATTGCTCCCTTGATGGAGGCAATAGTTTTATTCAACTCCAGGGAAGCCACACCTGACCTCATGCTTTGCCTTTCCTTGAATTTCAGTCTAAGCACTTATTTTGTCTTTGCCATTACATCTTAAGCAACCTTTCAGGATAACTTGTCATTTAAAAATACTAACTTCATGTCCTTTTCACAGGAAAAAAAAAGGAGTGGCTTATAGGGTACAATTAATTTCATTACAAAGTTCATGAGCAGTGTTCATAGCAAATAAATATAGAGGATGGGCTCAGAGAGTCAGTTCTGAGACAACAATTTTTTCTTTGGCTATATATATTTTTCTTTGGCCTGATGTTTTGCACTGTGCTGAATGTGTAGTTACTATGGAGATGGATGGAAATAGGCATAGAGCTTTGTGTATCAAATTGTCAACAAATTTACTCTATAAAAATAGGATGTAGAGTTAGGAAAGAAGAAGGATAAAGTTCTTAAGGGCTTAGGAGAGTTCCTCTGTGATGCAGGGGAAGCATCCAGACAATAGATATGGGTTTAGGTGTTAAAGTCTCCATAATGCAAAAATATTAAAAATGATCATTTATTTTGAATAATTATCACCGAAAACACTTAATTTGCCTTACCCAGAAAAGTCTCTTTATTTAGTGTAATTCTACTATGTGTAATAATTCTTCTAAAATATAAGTTGTTATGGGTTAAATTCCATTTATAATGGAACATTCATGGAAAGAGTATACATATATGTTTGCATCTTTTTGAGTATTTATACTATATTTAACTTAGAAAAATTTTAAGTTGAATTTGAAAACAAAAATTGCTCTTTTTATTTATTTTCATTTATTTATTTATTTATTTTTTGCTTTTTGGGTCACACCCGGCA